>PVIR01006847.1:0-63820 GCA_004026965.1 Petromus typicus
TGTGCTTTTCAGTAGCACCTTTGTCTTGGGTTTCAGGAGTGGCTGTCTCAAGGTGCTCACTGTCGGGATTTGTGTTTGTGGTCAGTGTTTAGTCTTTTTCTCAGTCTAAAAACTGGGCCGTCTCAGCCCCTTTCACAGCTGAGAACAGGGTACAACAGCTGAGTCCCTACAAAACCAGGCCACGTAGCTGGCTTTTGACACAATAACCATAATTCTAATGCTTCACAGTATTTTATTGTTGATATTTGTTTTTTTTTTTGGTTTTTTTTGAGGCAGGGTCTCACTGTGTGACCCAGGTTGTCCTCAAGTTCATGGCAATCCTCCTGCCTCAGCCTCCAAAGCCCTGTGATTACAAGTGTGCGCCACCATGCCTGGCTCTTGAGTTAATGCTGTGTTAGTTACTTTTATCTTGCTACTGAACCAAAATCCATGACATTTAAAGGGGGTGAGGGAATTATTTAGCTCAGTTTGCAGAGGCTTCAGACAGTAATCAGCTGATCCCAAGGCAGGGTGGCATGTGGCAGAGGGACAGCAGTTCATGTCAGGCAGAAGGTAGAAGAGCAAGCAAGGGACCAGACAAGGCTCTTTCTGTCCCTTTTACTGAACTCAGGCTACGGGGACGAGGGCGGTACCAGACCGACCAGTGGGCTGACTTAGCCATCACCCCTTGGTCCAGCACTGCTTCGTGGGTCCGTCTCACACTCTGGATCCAGCCCCACCTAGGGCGCACGAGGCTTTGGGGACATCTAGACAGACTGACAGCAAACGCTGACCTGTTCATCTCACCACAAGAAACCAGCCTCTCTGTCTATTCACCTGCACGCACCCACCCCACAAACGCTTTGAGAAATTTCTCCCTGATCTTCCTCTTCCTCACCGCACACAGCAGCCTCAGCTCCCCAGTATGCTGTCAGACCGGGAGGGGATGGTAGCCATCCACACACCCAAGACTTCCCTGCCCTGCCCGAGCCCCAGACGCGCAGTCAGCGTGAACGGTGTGGAGTCACAGGCTGAGGACAGAGGTGTCTCCAGCCCTCTGCTTACTGAGTAACTCAGCGCCACCCCCCACTTGCCCTTTGTCCTCCTGCGTCTGTCTCCCCCCTGCTGGCCAGGCCTTGCTAAGCCTGGCTGTGACTCAGATCTGGGTCCCGGGATGGAGGACAGCTGGGGACAGAGCCGGGGGCAGCGTTTGGCAGGAGTGACAGGCTTTGGGGGGGGGCTTCCTGTCCCTCTGTCTCCACTGCCCCCCCATGGTGCCCGAGGGGCGTTCCTTACCTGGGCGACTGTCCCCCAGCCCCCCGCAGTGCTGCCTTGCTTGGGGGCGGGGTCTGAAGGAACCGAGCACAGAGGAATCGGGACTCGTGACCTTGGCGGGGACAGCAGAAGCTGTCCGTTTGCTCTTGAGGAGCCTGCTGAGGTTCAGCCACCAGCGAGACAAGGGGACCTTGAGTCACGAGGAGCTGGTGCCTGAAGGAGGGGGCGGGGCACACCGGCTCCACGTGGCATTAGCAGGTTCCGGAAGGAGAGGTGGGGAGGTCAGGGTCAGGAATCCAGGCTACAGGTCCGCTGTGGGCTGGACACGGAGCGGGTGGGGGCTAGGGATGCAGGACGCCCCATGGAGTAGTTCTGTAGTCCTGGGGAGCACAGTCTGGGGGACTCTGGCTCCTTATTTGGGATACAGTCGCGCCTCAGAGACACAGGACATCCCGAGGGTCCAGCCTCCGGACCTGAGGCCCTGTCCCCCGCTCCGTGCGAGGATGTCACCTTGGGTGGCGTCCTGGGGCCTCAGCAGGGCAGGTGACCTCTGGCCCCGGCTGACCCCGCATCAGTCCCTGTGCCCGATTTCCCGGCTCCGCGGCAGTGCGCATGCCCAGGGCTGGGGGTGGAGGGTGCGTCTCAGCTTTGTCACAACGCGGAGCCACACAGAAGTCGCCTACGAGGAAGCAGCCAGGAAGAGCGGCCCCTTAGGCAGCAGTGACAGGGCGCTTTCCGTTTGCCCTCGTCGTGATGAAGGGCGCAGGGCCGAAGTTGCCAAAGTCCTGGCCGCGCCGGCGCCCCGGGCCAAATGCTTCCTCCCAGGACCGAGCGATGCCTCAGGCCCTTCCGGTAGCTGGGCTGCTCCTGATGGAAAGGGTCTTCATAATGACCGGCACCTTGCGGTCTGCTTGTGCATCTGTGAGCCATGGTGGCAGTGGGCAGAGCCCTCCTGACCCCAGCTGCGGGGCTGTCTTTCCTGGGGACATTGGGCTCAAAACCACGTGGCGGTCACAGACACAGGGTCTCTTTGGGAGCTGTGGAAATTGTGTTTATCCTGAGGACTGCTGCATTACACACTTTCAAAGGGTGAAGTTTGGCCGAGCACTGACACGTGCCTGTCATCCTAGCTGTTTGGGAGGCTGAGGCAGGAGGGCCACAACTTAGAAGACCTTGGCTCAAAACAAAAATAAATAAAAGGCCGGGAAGGGGGCTGGCTCCAATCTGGTACCACCCCAAGGACACCTGCTGCCTGTGGCTGGTCCCCCTGGAGGCCTGGGGCAGCTCCTACCAGACTGACCCCATCCCGATGGTGAGCGGCTGTGAGCCCTGCGCTCTACTCCCTAGCCCGCAATGCACAGCGCCTTTCCAGCAGGCCCAGCGCTTGCTGTCATCCGGGCTCCTGAGTTCCGCTGCCTCCATCTTCCCTGAGCTTTTGGATCATCCCAACAGGGACCCAAAGGCTGCATCTTCGGCTGAGTGTGTAAGAGAAGGTCGTTGAGGACAGCCCAGCACCAGCTGGCACGACTTGCCGCCTGGCCGTGTCTCGTGCCCCAGGGACAGAGTGGTTGGATGCAGCCACCCACGCTGTGCTGTCCTCGCCGGCTGGTCTGAGCCGAGTGAGCTCCAGGGCTCTGCAGGGGTCACCGTGGGCTCAAGGACGGCCCCGCCGGGGACACGGAGGTGGAAAGTGACGGAAATGGCTCCTGAGAACCCAGTGCTCACGGCATGTGAGTCAGAGCTGGAGACAGCTCTGGTCCCCCGGGGATGGGGACGCACAGCGAGGTCGTCCGCACGCCGCTTGGCCAGGACAGGAGCGGGACTGCGACATCCATTCACCACAGAGTGGAGGGACGCTGAGGACGCTGTGCTCAGTGAGGTGCCAGACACAGAGATCACAGCGTGGGCTCCACAGACAGGAAACGCCCAGGACAGGCGGCTCCACAGACAGGAAGTGGAATCGGTTGCCAGGCCGGGAGGGGACAGGGACAGCTATGGGGGTGGGGATCCCTGTGGGTGATGCCGTATTCTGATTAGTGGTGATCAGTACACAACCTAGACTTTGCCACCGACCAGAGTGCCGTATACTTTGTTATTTATTCATTTGGCAGCACTGAGGATGGAACTCACAGTCTCTGCGCTGAGCTCTCTCCCAGCCCTTTTTATTTTTTATGTTGAGACGAGGTCTTGCTAAGTTGCCCAGGCTGGTCTTGAACTTGAGTCCTCCTGCCTCAGCCTCCAAGTAGCTGGAGTAACAGGGGTGTTCCTGGATGAACTGTACACTTTAAATGGACAAAGTATTATGTATTACGTGGACACTGTGTCTCAATAGTATCCAGAACAAAAACTCAGGAATGCTCTTTAGCACTCGGTTTGTACACGCCATGTACGCGCCATGTACGCGTATGGCCTTTCTTGGTTTGATGCTATCGCATAGTTTGCAAAGCATCTCTATGATGGGACCTGGACGAAAGCTACAGGATCCCTCCGTGCTGTCTTCGCAACTTCCTATGAGTTGTGTTAGCAGCGAGGAAAGCAGAGCTATATGCATGGCCAGTTCCTAGAAGATGGAAACATGCAGTCTTGGCCTCCAGCAGCTCTGTGGGGATGCTGCTCCAGCCCTTTCATCATGCCTCCCCGCTGACAGCCTCTCCCAAGACCACCGACTGGCCTCAGGGCTCCAAAAGCAGCAGTCCCAGGAGGACAATCCTGGTTGAGCTAATTCTGCGATTCCCTTCAAGGGCAGTTCAGGACATTTTTGCAACTCGGGCGCCACCTGCAGTTAACACTGGGTATTTCAGCAGGTTAGCTGGAGAGCTGAAAAAAGTAGTCCAGTATATTAAAAAAAATTTTTTTAAAAAACGTCAAAATTTTAATTAAAAATATTTTTGCAGTATTGGGATTGAACGCAGGGCCTCTGTAATGAGTTGCATACCCATTTTGCAGCGGCATCTTGCTAAGCCACTAAGTTCCTCGGGCTGGGTTTGAATTTGCCATCCTCCTGCCTCAGCCTCCCAGAGTGCTGGGATTGCAGATGAACAACACCATTCCTGACCGGAAAAAAAAAAAAAATTAAGCCAGGTATAGGGGAGGACACTTGTAACCTCAGTACTCTGGAGGCTGAAGCAGGAGGATTGCTCTGAGTTAGAGATCAGACTTGGCTAAATGAGTTCAAGGCCACCCTGAACTGTACAGTGAGACCCTGCCTAAAAATAACATTATGATGCTGTTTTAAATAAATTTCTTTTAAGGTGCTGTGGACAGAACCCAGGGCCTCACCACTGAGCCACACGCCCAGCCCTAAAGTGAGCTTTTAGTTATTTATTTTTCCCTGTACCCGTGATCAAACTCCAGACCTTGCGCTTATGAGGCAGTAAAGTAAGCTTTCCATTTTGGCGTCAATTTACAATTTCCAGGGAGATCCAGAGAACCCCAGAGGGTTCCGTCCAGCCTTGCTGGGTGTCTGGGCAGCGGCCCCCAACCCTTTCTGGCACCAGGGCGTCGAGCTTCTCACGCGTGGGGCGGGCTGTGTGGTGGTGAGGAGGTGGTCCCGCGCATGCGCCGTTCACGGCAGCTCTGCTCAGGTCAGAATTTAGGGCCCTGGTACGCTTCCAAAGGCGGAGCTCGCCGTGATGAAAAGATGAGCAAGCAGCTGGCGAGACAAGGGGCTCTGCTCTCTTCTCAGCTTCTGCTCCGCACCATCGCTGGAGACCCTTGTGCTATGGAACTTCTCCACCTGCATGGGTCAAAGGTGTTTCTGCTTTTCTTTTTTTCTTTCTTTAAGACTGGATCTCATTATGTAGCCCAGGCTGGCCTTGAGCTCACAGCGATCCTCCTGCCTCGGCCTCCCCAGGGCTGGGCTTACAGGCATGTACCCACAGGACTGGCTTTTTGTTTTGCAGTTAAGCCGGGATTATGGTTTGGGAACACCAAGAGCTGAAGGGCTGTTCTTATACCATATCTGGTGAAGAACTTACTGACCACTAGGTACATGAAAGGAAAAAAAATTATAAAAATAGTCTCATTTAGCTGGGCTTTGTGGCACATACCTGTCATTGTAGCACTCAGGGAGGCTGAGGCAGGAAGATGGAAAGCTGGAGCCCAGCCTCTACAACACAGCAATTTAGCATTTTCATTTGTGTCGGAAACGAAAATGGGCTGGGATGTAGCTTGGTGCAAAGGCCCTGGGCTCAGTCCTCAGTTCCACACAATGAAGGAGTCTCCTCTTTATTTTTTATTTTTTTAGGTTTTTTGAGACAGGGTCTCGCTTTGTAGTTGAGGCTGGCCCTGAGCTCAGCCTCCAGCTCACATCACAGCAGTCCTCCTGCCTCTCTCTCCTGAGTGCTGGGATTACAGGCGTGAGCCACCACGCCCGGCACTGTGGTATGTGGTACTGATTGCTGCTGGGGTGAGTCTCCACACCCAGTATTGTACGTGGTTACCGGGGGATCGAACCCGGGTCCTTGTGCTTGCAAGACAGGCGCCGGAACCACTGAGCTAAATCCCCGGCCTGAGTCTCCTCTTTCTGTGCTTAGGAAAGGCCAGAGAGGGTGGATATGGCCTCCCTGGTGAGGAGGATCCTGGCCAGGTCGCCCGTCCCCTCCCCCACCTCCTGTCTTCTGGGGGTGCTGACCAGGGGATGGTTTTCCAGGGACACCATCTCGTTTCCTGGGCCCCCACCAAATTACCAGCCTCCTTCCTCACTGGGCCCTGACCTGGCCACCTGTGAAGGGCAGGGTGCCCTCGCCAGCAGCCAGCCTTGGGGGCCTGGGCTCCCCGGCCGTGGATGCTGGTTCCAGCCTCCCCAACTCAAGGCCTCCACGACTTCTTGTCATATACAGGGTCACTGGGGTCTGATGGGCATGACCGTGCCCCGAGGGCTGCTGTGCCATGCCGGGGACACGTGTGGCCATCATGGCTCGAGGTGCTGCTGGCACAGAGCGGGTGGAGGCCGGGATGCCGCTCAGTCCCTGCAGTGCCCGGGATGCCCTCAGAGCACGCTGCTCTGGTTGTCATAGAAATGGAGACACCGAACATGTTTACTGGGAGATGTTGGAGTCCTAGGGCCTACATTGTGACTTCCTAGGGGTCCATCTTGACATGTGGCTGTCCTTGTGGCTGTTCGTACAGCAACAGCACCCAGGGCAGAACCAGCTGTGGGAAATGGGGCTGCTGGAAGGCCAGGCGGGGCATGTGAGCCGCCCAGGGTGTCACCCGCTGGTCACTGGGACACTGCGGGCCAGGGCACTCACTCAGCCCCTTTACTTCCTCACGAAGCTCCAGCTGCGCAAGTGAACGTCTTTTCACCAGTAACAAGTTTCACGTGACTGGCGACCCTGTGATCCAGGTTATTTTCAAACATGTGGAAGAGTCACAGGGTGGCACCGTGTACCCGCCAATACACCTTTCCTGCCAAATTGCCTTCTTCTATTTAACCTCTGTACTTTAAAGCCTCCCATTCTCTTCACATTAGGCCGACGCCATGAGATTCTCTGAAAGATTCCTGTTGTGGTCTTCGGTGGGCATTTGGGACACACCTGTCATGCCAGCTCTGTGGGAGGCTGAAGCAGAAAGATTGCAAGTTTGATCTCAGCTTTGGCAACTTAGGGACATAGTGTGACCCTGTCTCAAAATAAGTAAAAAGGGCCGGGGATACAGCTGCATGAGAGCTGCTGGCCTCCATCCCCAGAACTGCAAAGCAAACGGCGCTGTCCTGGTCTGAATCCACACTCCCACCTGCCCGTCGTGCTTGGCTCCTCCCACCACGGCCCCAAACTCATGCCCTGTATTTTTCTTCCAGCACGTGTTGAGCTGTGGAGTCAGGACCTCAGGCCGGGGACGCAAGACCTTGCTCACAGGTACGTGTCTGTTACTTGTTTGCTCCACTCAGCACGATTGCTCAGCGCTTTTTGTTTGTTTGTTTTTGAGACAGGGTCTCGCTTTGTAGTTCAGGCTGGCCCTGAGCTCAGCCTCCAACTCACATCACAGCAATCCTCCTGCCTCTGCCTCCCGAGTGCTGGGATTATAGGCGTGAGCCACCACGCCCGGCACTGTGGTATGTGGTACTGATTGCTGCTGGGTGTGAGTCTCCATGCCCAGTATTGTATGTGGTTAACCGGGGATCGAACCCAGGTCCTTGTGCTTGCAAGACAGGCGCCGGAACCACTGAGCTAACTCCCCAGCACGTTCAGTGTTGGATGAGAACAGTAGTTGGGCTGTGCCTGGCAGTGTTGGGACGGCACAGATGGCAACAGTGCCTGGCTGCCAGCCTCGCATCTCACTGTGAAGCAGGGCTCTAAAGCCCTGAAAACACAGCCATTCCACTGCCTTTCGGGTTGACTGTAGCCCAGCGGAGTCTGGAGGGTGCTTCTGTCCTTTTCCTCTATCACCCAGTTTCGTGAAGGGCGCTGGTCATTGCCAAAGGTAGAACTAAGTCTGAGCAAGGATTCAGAGCTGAAATGTGTTGTTTTAGTCTGTTTTCTGTGGCTGTAACAAAGTGTGCGATGCTGGGTATTTTACAAAGAAGAAAGGTTTGTTTGGTTTCCAGTTCTGAGGGGAAATTGGCACCCACATCTGGTAAGGGCCTCCTTCTGTATCATAGCAGGGCAGATAGCACCCCATGCAGGAACTTGGGGCAAGCATGAATGTTATGTGCACAAGAACCACAGCCAGACACAAAGCAGGGGCCTCTTGCTCCTTTTAGAGTTTAAAAACAATGTCTCACTATGTGGCTAAATTACCCAGGCTGTGCTTGAACTTGTAGTCTTCCTGCCTCAGCCTCCCAGAGTGCTGGGATGGCAGGTGTGCACCACCATATCCGACATGTTTATCTTTTCTTCAGATTCAGGTGTGAGGCGGACACTGGGGGTACTGGTGGGGCATGTGTGGGACGCTGTGTGTAAGAGGCTCGTGAGCCTCGCTGCCACTTGTGGTTTCGGAGTCAGGCTTAGACATGCTTTTACTTCCTGTGAAAATGAAAAAAAGAAAGGTAGAAAGCAGAGCAAGGCCCTGAGCCCCCTCCACGGGATGCTGCCCCTGGGGCTTTAGTTTTTAGATTTTTGTATTAGTACATTTGCACTCATCGGTGTTCATGCTCCCCTACCCTCTGCCCCTCAGTCCCTTTCCCATCTGAGAAAGATCTACCTCCCTCTTCCCTATTATCTACCTTTTATTTTGCCCTTTAGTTCGTTTCACTTTTCAAATACGAGAAACTGTGTGATATTTAAGCTTGCGTGTCCTATTAGTTTCACTTCATATTATGGTCTCGTGGCCCATCCATTTCCCAGCGAATGACTCAGAGTGGCACCTTCACTGCGGGTAAATACCACGTTTTCTTTCTGTTGATGGGTAGTCACTGGTACCTCAGTTCACGACCTCGATTCTTCCTGTGATTCTGGTTGCAAACCGGACTGAGTGAGAACTGAATCTAATTTCCTGATAAGGTCTACAATAACCCTAACCACTGAACTGGATTCGCTTCTTGTACAACTCAGCTTGCAATCAGAAGCCCGGAAAGAATCAAGTTTGTGAACCAAGGTACCACTTTATAGGACACCACTATAAACGTGGGTATTGTGAACTGCATTTGTGTGTGTGTACACACCTAGAGCTGTAGATCAGTAGGAATTTATTTGTTTTGGAGGTGCTTTGGGTCTGGCACTTGCGAAAGAAGTATTCTACCATTTGGCCATAACCTAGCTCTTGAAAACAAGAATTTTGTTTTGTTTTGTTTTGAGGCAGGGTCTTTTAAGTTCCCTAGGTTGGGCCTAGACTTAAGATCCTCCTGTCTCAGCCTCTTAGAGTGCTCAGATGACAGGTATGAGCTACCATGCTTGGCTCCTTCAGAGTTTCTGATGCGAACTGTTGTTGTGTTCTTCGTGGAACTTTCTGCTGGCTTTTAAAATATATATCAGGATATTCCACTGTCTGTTGTGCATCAGTCTTGCACATTTTATTTATTTATTATTATTTTTTTGTTTTTTGAGACAGGGTCTTGCTTTGTAGTTCAGGCTGGCCCTGAGCTCAGCCTCCAACTCACATCACAGCAATCCTCCTGCCTCTGCCTCCCGAGTGCTGGGATGACAGGCATGAGCCACCACGCCCAGCACTGTGGTATGTGGTACTGATTGCTGTTGCGTCTGAGTCTCCACATCCAATATGGTATGTGGCTACCGGGGATCGAACCCAGGTCCTTGCACTTACAAGACAGGCGCTGAAACCACTGAGCCAAATCCCTGGCCCAGTCTTGCACATTTTAGGATGATTTTAAAATCCCCTGTATCTTCTTGTCTTTACTTCCCGGGGGGGCCACACTAGGATGATGTGGACTCGGCCCTGGGCACTCAGGGATGCTGGGTACAGAGGGAGACCCACGCGCGTGCGTGTCGCCCTGGGGAGCTCCTGGCTCAGAGTGGGTGGGTCCAGGTGCCCAGCGGCCTCCTGTCCCTGCGACACTGCGTGGAGGGCGCCAGGCCTGAAGCTCAGGGCCCCGGATGCTGGCCCCTGCTATGGGGCCAGGGTCAGGTCGCAAGTGTTGTGCTACACAGGACATGCCCTTTCCCGCGGAAATCTTCGGAGGCGAGTGACCAAGGCTGTCCCCACTGTGTCGGCAAACAGCAGTCCCGATGTGAGAAGCGCTGGACAGGCGCGGACTTGTCCTCAACCTGCGGAACCCTGTGGTGGGTGGGACGGAGGCGCCAAGGCCGCCAGATCCGTACTGGGACCTCGCTGCTAAGTCGCAGGCTGTCCCGGACAGTGAAGCTACAGCCTCGGGGCTCTGGTCAGCTCCTGTGGCTTTTAAAGGGCAAGGGCACGCTTGTAATCTGGGCACTAAGAGAGGCTGAGGCAGGATGGTTGCAAGTTCAAGCTCAGCATGAGCAATTTAACAAGACCCTGTCGGATGTAGCTCAGTGCAAGGCCGTGGGTTCAATCCCCACGAACCCTGACACGCGCACGCGCACACGGTTGTGAGCCTCTCTGACTCCCCTGGCGCGGTCTTTGCTGGCCTGTCGTTACCACAAGCGGCCAGCAGGGGGCAGATGGGACCCGTGTTTCCGGCAGGGCTGCTCTTGGGGCCCCTCAGAGTGCTGGGATCAGCCTCGGTTCTCTGCGCCCAGTCCTGAGAAGAACGTGTCCCGGGCAGCTGCTCCCCTGTGCTGTGCGGAGCCGGGGTCCCCCCTTGCGTGGGGGCTGCTCACCCGGCGTCCTCGCGGCGCACAAGGGCTCGGAAGCCCGGCGAAGCAGAGCAGAGCGGCTTCTGAGCGGTCCCTGTGGTCCCCGGAGGCTGCAGCCCCTCCGATGTCCCTGCCTCGGCCCCGGCGTGGCAGAGGCTCCGTGTTATCTATCGTCCTCGCCGACGAGCTGTTCCCGGCGACGCTGCCAAGATACACAGTCAAAGCCTTAAAATGTTCCCGTGCGGAAGGTCACGGGCGGCGCTGCCTGCCGGCACGAAGCGGACGCACTGCATGTGTGATTATGGGGGTGCGCGATCCCCTCGAGGGCCCGGGGCGCCCTCCCCCTCCTCCCGTGTGCACCGGGATCACCGGAGGGCGATGCTGCCCCCAGGGGACACAGCCATGGCCGGGGACGCGAGTGGTCGTCGTCCTGGGGGAGCCCCAGGCGTGGACCGAGAGGCCAGGTCTCCACTCAGCGCCCTGCCGCGCCCGGGACTGGGCAGGGCAGGAGATCGTGGGACGTGGGGCTCTCGGGTCCACGCAATCCGATCCACGGGGTTCACATCTGGGCACCATTTTGCCCGCAGTAGACATTCGTGGTTGCCAGGATTTGGGGTGCTGCTGGTGGAAGCCAAGGGCGCCGTTCCCTGACCTCCATGCCAGGGCAGAGCCCCGGGCCTGGGAACCTCGCGGGGCTGACAGAGGACGCGCTGTCCCTGTCCCCTCTCCGTGCCCTACTCTTCAGAGCCCAGTGAATTCAGCTTCTCTGCCAGGGCCCCGACTGCCCCTGGTTTCCCTGATTTGAAAATCGAGGCCCAGGGAGGTTCCACCTGCCATCCCCAAGTGGGGAGCCCATTGCAGGGGCTTGAGGGAGCCCCGCCATCATGCATAGGCACATCACTCAGTGACAGGGAAGCTCCGGCCCCAGGGGAGCCCGGACAGTGCCAGCTCGGCAGGCAGCGGATTCCGGGAGACAGCCCAAGCTGAGTCAGCGCACGTGGGGGTGACAGTCACGGATGACAGGGAGTCCAGGCTGCAGGGCCCTGGGAAGCAGGAGGGTGGGCAGACCACGCCTCGCCCGCCACAGCGTACTCATAGCTCTGGTCGCTGTCCAGGAGCCAGGACGCTGACAGACAAGGCCTCCGTGTCTTGTCTGTTTCTGTCTCCTCCGTGTCCTGGTAGCCAGTGCACCCCCGTGCGCACCCACCCCGTCTGCAGGTGACCCAGCATGTGGAGCAGACAGCAGGCGGGGTTAGCCACAGCCTGGCGGCGAAGGTGGCATCTGCTCAGGAGATGGAGGCAGCCAGACACAGGCCCGAGTCTGTCATCCCGGTACTCTGGGAGGCTGAGACAGAAGAATCACAAGTTCAAGTTCAGTCTGGACAATCGAGCAACTCAGCAAGACCCTGTCTCAAAATAAAAAGTAAAAAGGGCTGAGATGGAGCTCGGTGTGAAGGCCCCGGTTCCATCACCAGTGCTATAGAAATCAGTCAATAAATAAGATTTCCTCCTAAGATTCTCTCTCTCTCTCTCTTTTTTTTTTTTTTTTTTTTAAGGTTTTTGGAGACAGGGTCTCGCTTTGTGGTTCAGGCTGGCCCTGAGCTCAGCCTCAAACTCACATCACAATCCTCCTGCCTCTGCCTCCCGAGTGCTGGGATTACAGGCGTGAGCCACCACGCCTGGCACTGTGGTATGTGGTACTGGTTGCTGCTGGGTGTGGATCACCACACCCAGTATTGTTATGTGGTTACCGGGGAATCGAACCCGGGTCCTTGCGCTTGCGAGACAGGCGCCAGAACCACTGAGCTAACTCCCCGGCCCTCTCTCTCTTTTTTTTTTTAGATTTTTTGAGACAGGGTCTCGCTTTGTAGTTCAGGCTGGCCCTGAGCTCAGCCTCCAACTCACATCACAGCAATCCTCCTGCCTCTGCCTCCCGAGTGCTGGGATTACAGGCGTGAGCCACCACGCCCGGCACTGTGGTGCTGATTGCTGCTGGGGTGAGTCTCCATGCCCAGTATTGTATGTGGTTTCCGGGGATCAAACCCGGGTCCTTGTGCTTGCAAGACAGGCGCTGGAACCACTGAGCTAAATCCCCAGCCCTCTCTCTCTCTCCTTTTTTTTTTTTTTTTTTTGAGACAGGGTCTCAAAAAAGTTTGTAGTTCAGGCTGGCCCTGAACTCATTCTATAGTTTAGGCTGGCCTTGAACTTGGAGCAATCCTCCTGCCTCTGCCTCCCCAGTGCTGGAATTACAGGCGTAGCTACCACGCCTGGCCCTTCCAAGATGTTTTTAAAATCAAAGCATGAAATACATCTTGCTTTGTGTGTGTGTGTGTGGGGGGTATTACGGTGCTGGGATGAAAGCCAGGGTCGTGCCCGTGCCTGGCAGCCGCTCGCCACCAAGCCGTGTCCTCACCCTTGTTATGTTCTGGGGCTCTGTTCAAAGAAAGACAAAAGTGAAAGCGCTACAGAAACAGGTGCAGCTTTCCTGAGCCTTAAATTCAGCGGTGTCAAATCTACATTCCCAGCTGTGTTTGGTCCTCTGCCTGCTTTTCTGAATAAAGTTTTATTAGGACATAGCCCGCCCATCTGTTGACACAGTGTCCACCTGGCATTTGCTCTGAGATGGGTTTGGGGAAGTGTTGGATGGTTGCCATAGAAACCACCTGACCTGCCAAGCCCTTTATAGGCAAAGTGTGTGGGCCTCTGCTGTACAGAGGTCCCTTTCAGCCTGTGGCGGGGCCCATGCTGTGTCTCTGTCCCTGGTTGTCCTCCTGCCTGGCCGCAGTGCCCTGTCTGTGTGGTCCCCAACGAGGCCTACAGCTCAGCACGGATGGCCCTGAGCAGGCGGGGCCCTGGCATCAGCCCCACCCCTGCCTGTGTGGAAGTCCCTCGCCTCCGCCCCTGCTCTCCCTGAGCTGTGCCTTTCAGGCTCCGTTGTCCTTATTTGGTGAGCTTGGCTAGAATCCCCGAAAATGTGAGAGAGGCTGCCGGGCTGGTTCTTCTTCCCCTTTCCTTCCTCCCTTCCTGTCTGAGAAGTAGCCTTTCTAGAGTCAGTCAACTTCGCCGAGATGTTGATAAGAACAGGGAAGACTTGTTAGACTTGGAGTGGAAAAGTGAGACCCCAGGCCAACTCCTTCCCTCAGCTTCACTTTTTATAAATAAAATTTTATTGGCACAGAGCCATGGCCACTCACTCGTTATGATTGTTTGCTTATTTATTTATTTCCAGTCCTGAGGCCTGAACCCAAGGCCCTCACATTGAGCTACATCCCCAGCCTGTTTTATTGTTTATGCTGAGGTAGGAGCTCACTCAGTGGTTCAGGCTGGTCTTGAACTTGGGCCCCTCTCCTGCCCAGCCTCAGGCCCTCCCTCCCAGGGGTGGCTCTATGGGAAGCTGTGTATAATAGATACATACGTCCTTCCTCCTCCTCCTCTTCCTATCTTCACCTTCCTGCTCCGCAGGGTTGTCAAGACAAGTAGTAGGAGTCATGGCAATCAGGATGAGGCCTCTCCTTAGGGAGCCAGGTGTGCCCATGGAGGACAGCAGATCTCTACAGCCCACATGTGAAGAAATATGAAAGCAGCCTGCGCCGGGTCCTGCCAGCATAGCTGGAGTGTATCAGCCAGCTATTGCTGTGTAACAAAGCGCTACAAACTGAACAACTTACAAGACATCCACTTATTAGCTCACGGTTCTGTGGGTCGGAAGTCTCCTGGCTGGCTCTTTACGTTGGGCACCTCACACTCTGGTCTCTTGCTTCGGGGGCCTCACTCCCTTAAACACCCACCTGGTTCATTCAGGCCCACCAGGACAAGCCCTCCTTCAGCGAGCTCAGGGCCAACCGGGGCTTTGTTTTCGTCTTCAGAATCCCTGCTCCCATAGAAAGGAGTCTTATCCTTCCACTTTCCTCCTTCTGACACATTGGCGATGGTGCCTGGGTGCACGGGCCAAAGCAGAAGGTGCCGTGGGCCGTCACTCCCGAGTTAGGTCGATGTCAGAGCTGAAAGGATTTTACAGCTGTCATGACGAGCGCGGGTCGGGAGGCTGCGAGCCTACGCGCCTGGTTCGTGAGTCCATGGAGAGGCTAGAAGTGTGTCCAACACTTTCAGGCCCAGAGGTCGGGGCATGAGTCACTGTCCCATGGGCCCTGGCTTGCAGTGCAGGATGACACGTCCTGTGAGCCACTGCCCGGCGATGTGGGCACACTCCTTGCTATTCAGGGGCACACACAGGACGGGTGTGACGGGAGATTTTCTCACATGCTCTCACCGTGAGGGAAAGGATGGGCAGGCCGAGAGTCGGGGGGTGTAAGGAGCTCCAGAGCTGTTCTGTCAGCCTCTGAGAAAGCAGATAGCTACCTGGTGTGGTGGCCACACGTCTGTTCCCCCAGCACTCTGGGAGGCTGAGGCAGGAAGATCACAAGTTATAACTTAGTGAGATCCTGTCTCCAAATTAAAAAATAAAAAAGGGCCAGGGTTGGAGCTCAGTGTGAAGAACTCTGGGTTCAACCCCTAGTACTACAAAACAAAACAAAAACCCAGCAGTTTGTGAGCAGCCTGTGGGGACCACGGGGCAATATCCATAGTGGCCTTGAGGTAAGCACTGAGCCCCACCCAATAGCCAGCGAGGAAATGGGGACTTCTTTCCTACCCTTCCAAGGAAGTAGTCCTGGCAGCAGCACAGAGGGCCTGGGAATGCTCAGGAGCATCCGAGATGAGGACCCAGCTGAGCTGAGCCGTGGAGGGGTAGTGTGTCACCTCATAATCTGTAGTGATCTTTTATGCAGCATTAGCTGACAGATATACCTTTTGCATTGAGACAAAGTTAATTATCTCCATTCCAAAGATGAAATAGCAGAAAGCAATTTATCCAGGGGCCATATGGCAGCTAGTGACATTTGAATTAGCTGTGACTGTCACCCAGCCAGACCATTGGCTCTTTTAAGGTCAGGGATCTGGTCCAATGCCTCCAAGATGCACATCGAGTGCGTGAAAGAAAGAAGCCGACTGTGGTGGTGCACACCTGTCATCCCAGCTGCTCAGGAGGCTGAGCCAGGAGGACTTCGGGTTTATGGCTGAGCCTAGACAACTTAGCAAGGCCACATGTCAAAATAAATTTTTTTAGGTTTTTTGAGACAGGGTCTCGCTTTGTGGTTCAGGCTGGCCCCGAGCTCAGCCTCAAATTCACATCACAGCAATCCTCCTGCCTCTGCCTCCCGAGTGCTGGGATTACAGGCCGGCTCGGCACTGTGGTATGTGGTACTGGTTGCTGCTGGGTGTGAGTCTCCACGCCCAGTATGGTATGTGGTTACCAGGGATCGAACCCGGGTCCTTGCGCTTGTAAGACAGGCGCCGGAACCACTGAGCTAAATCCCCGGCCCCCTATCAAAATAAAATTTAAGTGAAACTAGAGGCATGGCTGGTGTGAAAGTCCTGGTTCATTAGCTAGCACTGCAAAAATAAGTTAATAAAAGGCAGGGTAGGATGAGGAAGGAAGAACGGGCCGGGTGGAAGATAAATCCTCACCTGACTGGTGCCAGTGACCGGGACTTCAGCAGCACCGTCCTGCTGCCCCAGTGGAGGCTGAGTCAGCCGCCAGCCGGGTCTGAGCTCAGCATCTCCTAGGATGTGACGCACTGTCCTCGCGCCCTGACTTCAGGGCTGATTCACAGCTGTGCTTGTAACGGGCTGGTCACCCTCTGACCCGCGCGCCAGGACCGCGAGCCCCGGAGGACATGGCATCTGGCCAGCTGCCAGCTCTGACTGTCCTCGGAGCCTGAGGTAGCGGCTTCCGTCAAGGGTTCCTTCTGGAGGAGGTGACAATGGGGACACGGGAGCAGAGGCTGGGCCAGGGTCCCAGGCAAGAATCCTCCGACCCGAAGGCCGTCGGGAGTGTGGAGGGTCCCGGCCTCAGCCACAATAGTCGCTTGTTCCAAATCCAGCGAGCACCCAGCAGAAGCACTCCCCTGAGCTCCTGGCTGTGACGGTAGCGGCTGGCACCCTCTGGCTCTGTTCTCCAGCAGCGCTCCCACCTGTGGGAAGGAGGCTGCGGGCAGCTGGGAAGTGTCCTGGGTGCCACCCTGGCTGCCAGGCTGGTGACACAGCTGCGAGAGTTGCTGAGGCTGCCCTGTCCCCTCAGTCCAAACAAGGCATAATGGTGGGGGCTGCGAAGGCTCCTTTATCTCCTCAGAGTGGATGAAGAACTGCGGAAGGACCCAAGGCCTTCGCACGGAGCTGCATCCGCAGCCCTTCTTAATTTTTATTTTAAGACAGGGTCTCCCTAAGGTGTCCAGACCGGACTCGAACTTACGATCCTCCTGCCTCAGCCTCCCACAGCAATGGAATGACAGGCGTACACCACCATATCCAGCTGAAATGTGCCATTTTAACCACTTAAGCACTGGCGTAGAAGCATTAAGTGCATTCCCGTGGCTGTGCAGCTCTGGAACTTTCCATCATCCCAGCCTGAGCCTCTGTCCCCAGGAAGGGCTGACCCCCTCCCCCCCTCCCCTTCCCCCCTCCCCTCCCCTCCCCACTACCTGTCTGGAGTCCTCTGTCCTGGGCGTTTCCTGTCCACAGACCCCACGCTGTGTCCTCTGTGTCTAGCATCTCACTGAGCACGGCATCCTCGGGGTCCGCTCACGCTATGGTGAGTGTCACCGCCACACTCCTGTCCTGGGTGTGTAACGTGATATCCCAGTGTGTGGATGGAGCTCGCTGCGTGTCCCTGTCAGTTGTGATGCTGCAGATGTTTCCACCTCTGGCTGTTGGAAGCCCCATGTCCCTGCAGATCCAGGCACATAGTCTGTCATTTTGTCCCTGCTTTAGTGCTCAGGGCGTGGCCGCCCCGTCTCTGTCTGGTTTTGACCCTGAGCTCAGCCTCTGGCCCTCTGGCCGCCTCCTGGACACAGCCCTGGCTGAGCCTCAGAACCAGCCCTCTGGTCCGAGATCTGGCCGGCCGCTGCCAGCCTCCCTGGGCCCACAAGCTTCCCAGAAGCGAAGCTGACTTCTCATTGCAGCTGTGCCGCAGTGTGAAGCCTCAGAGAGCACCACGGGCCCCAGGCGCTGGTCCCCTCTCGGCTGGGTGGGCTTCCCCAGGGCACCTGGCCGGGCTGTGTCGGGGCTCTCTTAGATGTAGTGCTCCACACACCCCCCCGCCCCCTTTTGGCCCGTGGTCTGCGCAGGCTGCCCTGTGCTCTGCGCACAGCTGCCCTCGGGGCCCCGGGAAGTAGGGAAGGCCGGTGTGAGGCCCTGCTGAGCCTGGTAGTCTGCCTGGCCTGTGGCCGGTGCTGATAATAATCAGCCCTCGTGAGAAGAAAAGAAAAGCACAAGTCAAGAGTAGTGGTGTGTGGCTATCATCCTAGCACTCAGGGAGGCTGAGGCAAGAGGACCCCAAATTTAAGGCCAGCCTGGACAACTTAGTGAGACTGTCTCAGATAAACAATAGAAAGGGCTGGGGTGCCCTTCAGCACAAAGGCCCTAGGCTCTTCCCCACAGGGCAAAGCAGACAAGCATCGAGCAAGGGCAGAGTGTTGCTCGGGGTCCAGGGGGGGACATGGAGAGGAGGATCCACCTGGAGGCCTGAGCTCCGTCCTCAGGAGCACTGGGGGGGCGGCGGGAGCAGAGGGGACTGTGAACGCCTGGTGGCTGCTCCCACACAAGGCCATCGGTTGAGGAGCTTAACGTCAGGCATTTAGTCCGGCTCAGTTCTGCAGCCAGAAGTCCGAGCCCCAGGCTGTGCCCAGCTGCTCTCTTTCCACAGCTCCGAGGAGGCGCCTTCCTGCCTCTGCATCCAGGGTCCTGGGGTCCCTTGGCCTGGGCCCTGTCACGGGTCCCCGCCTCTGTTTTCACATGACTTTCCTCAGCCCGGATCCTCGGTGTGGACGATGGAACCAGCAGGGTCTTCGATCTGAGCCACACCCCCAGGCCTTTTTAGGGTTTATTTTGAGACACAGTCTTGCTTAGCTGCCAGTGTGGGGCTGGCACTTGGATCCTCCGGCCTTGGCCTCCTGAACAGCTAAGATGACAGGTGTGGGCCACCATGGCCAACTTCAGGGCCGCCCTGGTCCAGGCCGACCCCACCTTCAGGACTCCCGTGTGCAAGGCCTGCCTGCGGATGAGGTCGCTGTCTGCATGCGCTCACACTGCCAGGTCCACGATGGCCATCAGCGTCACCCCTGGGCCGGGCTCTCCACACGAGAGACCAGGGGACACAGCCCAGCCCTGAGGTTCTGCGGGCGCGTGAGTTTGGGGGAACCACTGGGACCTGTGCAGGGGAGGTGGGGTGCACTTGGTCCTCAGTAAGCGCCTAGAGTGTGCAAGAGGGGTAGGCCAGGCAGTGTCCCAGGAGGAAGCCGCTAAGCTAAGTGCGCTGGTGTCACCCCGGAAGTTCAGACCACGGAGGCCCCCAAGTCACAAGCTCTGCCTGGAGCGGAGTCAGGCAGTTCTCCGAAGGAGCTCTGCCTCACACACGAGAAGCCTCAAGGCTATGTTGACCCTCAGCTCCCTTTTGCCACCTTCTGTCCCAGAACCCTGGCTTCCTACTCTGCTCCACAGTGCACAGCTTTCCCCCCGCCCCTCCCCAGCTCTGGGATTGAAACCAGTCTTTGCACTGAGCTCCGTCCCCAGCTCTTATTACAAATTTTACTTTGAGACCAGGTCACACTAAGTTGTTAAGTTCCCTAGGCTGAGTTGGAACTTGTGATCCTCCTGCCTCAGCCTCTCATAACACTGGGATGATAAGCGTGCCGCGCTGCATCTGGACCTGAGGTTTCTTGGTTGGAGGGAAGGATGGAGGCCCAGGGTCAATGCCCGAGGTCCAGACCTAGGCTCGGTTCCTCAGCCTCCCCGAATGACCCCACTTCCTGTCTAGGCCAGCAGTTGTCACCGGGGATAGTTCTGATGTTCGGGGACACGTGTCTGGGGCACGAGTGGCTGTCACACTGAGAGCTCCTGGCATGGAGCAGGAGGAGGCCAGGAATGCTGCTTACACCCTGCAGTCCCAGGGATGCCCCAGGAACATGAGATCCTCCTGCTTCAGCCTCCCAGACTGCTGAGTTGACCTCTGTGCACTACGGTGGCCACCCAGAGGCAGGTTTGTCTGGGCCCTCCCTACTCAGCTCACCGCACCCCAGCAACACCCCAGCCCTCGGCCCACTGTGCTCGCTCCGTCGATGCAGCGCGTGGCCGCCAGGCGGCAGCACAGCCCGCCGTCGGCCCGGCCCTCGCAGGGCGCCGGGAACCGGCGGTCTAGACGCTGGCCAGGCGGAATTCCTGTCCCCTGAAGTCAGCCCGCGCAGACGCTCGCGATCCGCGCCCAGTCACCGCCGCCCACCTCGCGTTTCCGAGCCTGTCTCGCCAGGCCCTTGGGTGAGGGTCGGGGTGGGGGACCCCTGGCTGCCGGGAAGGCTGACGGGGACTGTGCAGTCCGCAGCCTCTTCCCACAGCCGCCCGCTGCTCGGGGCTGCACGTGGGGCGGGGTTTGAGTTTCGGTCCAGGGCTGTCGATGGGAACCGAGAGACAGATGGCTCTGTGCTGCGGAGGCCGGGCCCGCACCCCAGCCGGCTGCACAAACCCCGCCTCCCCGGGGAGATGCACCCCGGCCCCTTCCCTCGCTAACCTCTGGCAGCTTTTACAAAGGACTTCTCTGCTCTGCACTGGAGGCTGAGCTGAGGGCCTTTGCGCTGAGCTGTACCCCCAGCCCTTTTAAATTTTTGTACTGAGTCCTCCAGGCTAGGCTCCAAATTAGAATCCTCCTGCCTCAGCCTCCCAAGTAGCTGGGGTGACAGGCGTGCACCACTATGGCCCGGTGTGACATCAGTTTTAACTCGTTCATCTGCATATTCTGATTTAGGTCATATTCCGAGGATTTAGGGGTCAGGACTTTCACATATAAATCTGGGTACAGAAAGCTGCGCAGCAGAGTTTGGCCTGGAGCCCCGCAGGGCCCCTGCCGGGAAGGTCAGCCAGGTCCTCCTTCCCGCCCTGCGTTCTGCTTTCTGGGAGCCGGATCCAGCCCGGCTGCAGGAGGGAGGAGCCCGAGGGGCGGCCGGGGACACGGGCTGCCACTGGCTTCTCGGTGGCCTGGCGCCAGGTGGGGCAGAGGGAAGTGCCCAGTACCGTCTGCAAAACAAACCGTGTTCTGAGAAAGTGCTAAGTGCTTCCTCGAAGCTTGCGGGACCGCATGGCGGGGCTCTGCTGGCCTGGGAAGCGCGGGAGCCCTCTGCCCTCCCACCCCCGCCCATCGTGAGGATCCTGCACGGCGCGCAGCCTGGCGTGACCGTTCTCTCTGTGGAGACAGAGGTGGAGAGAGCGCCAGGGGCCGAGGACAGAAGGACAAGCCAGACACACACCCGCCAGGTCTAAGGAAAGACGCCACGAAAGCCACTCGCAGGGCTTTGTGGTCGGCCCCGGTGTGGGAGGCGACATCCGGCAGCTCTGCCCCAGGGGTTGACGGGGACCCCAAAAAATAATATCCAGGGGTGTCCACGACAGCCATGACTGGCCTGGAGGGAGGGGCGCATCCACGGGACGTGGCAGGTGACGGTGCCCAGAGTCACAGGCAAGGATGGGAGCGGGGACCCTGAGGACGGTGTGTTCAGTGAGACGCCAGACATGGCGCACGCTCCAGGAACAGGAGGCACCCCGGACAGGCGGAGCCGCTCCTGGTCACCTGGCCTGGGAGGTGGCCCGGTCCTGCCCTGCCCTGGTCACCTGCCAGGGAAGAGCCAGTCGCCCGTGTCCCTGTCAGAGCAAGGGACAGAAAGTGGAGACAGTGGGCGCGAACGGGGCTTCTTTGGGGGGATGGGATGTTCGGGGGTGAAATGGGGGTTGAACAGTCCTGTAAACGTTCACGTGAAAATGCTAAGTTTTGCTACACATGGCACCGCACACCTGTCATCCTGGCACTCTGGGAGGCTGAGGCAGGAGGATCGCGAGTCTGAACTCAGCCTGGGCCACTTAGTGACTCAGAGAGAGCGTCTTTCAGAATAAATATAAAGGGTTGGGGATGGAGCTTGGTGTGAAGGCCTTGGGTTCAATAACCAGTACTCAAGAATAATAAAAGTACGTTTTGTTATGCAAACTCAGTTCTTGTTGAAGCGTGTCTTGAGGGCTGGTTTTGGGATCGGAGCTCAGTGGTGGCGTGCACGGGTCAGCGTGAGGAGGGCTGAGGAGCAGAGGGAAGCCAGGCCCTGGCGTCTCCGTCCTGGCCCTGGGGACACGCACTCCACTGGCCCGAGGATGCCGGGAGGCCGGCGCCCTGCCTGGCCTCAGGTGGAAGCCCGCGCTCCCGGTCCCCTGAGCACAGACAGGTGAGGTGTGTGCGGGGACACGTGAGCCCACTGTCTCTAGACTGCAGATTTGCGTCACTGAGGGCACTGGACGCGCGCCACCTGCAGCTGGCACAGCTCCGGCCAGCGGGGCCTCCCGGTGAGCGGCCCGGTTGTCACCCGGCTCCGCAGGCCGTCCGGGCCCCGCGCTGGGGTTTCTGTTCTGCACAGAGGGAGGCGGGCTCTGCGTGGGCAGAACATCGCTGAGTCACATCTTGCGGTGGCCTTTTGGGGCTCCCCCCCACCTGTACCTCCTTCTGACTTTTAGGTGTTGGAAGTCACGTGGTCCGCCCTGTGTCACAGGAGGCTGGCCTGGCCTTTCCTTCTCCCCGCCCCCTGCTAACCTTTCTCTCAAATGTCACCTGATCCCGTCACCTGCCGAGCAGGGGGAGGGTGTTGAACTCCCGCCAGCTGCACCCAGCTGCACCGTGTGGCCATGGTCACCTGCCAGGGAAGAGCTGGTCTCCTGTGTCCCTGTCATAGTGCTGCAAGGCCTGCTGTGGCCAGAGCCTGCTCCTGAAAAGCCCCTCAGTGCTCAGGGCCCGCCCTGCTCCACGCTGAGCTCTTGACCCTTCCTGTTTCTGTCGGAGGCACCTCTGCCGCTTAAGAGAGGGGGGAGGGGGAGGGGGAGGGGGAGGGGACACCCATGGGAGGTCCAGGCGCCAGGCTGAGCCTCAAATGCAAAGGATTCCCACACGGAGAACCCAAATGGCTTTATATCTCCTGTTTTTTCTTTTATTAAAAAAAAAGTCATTGTAGTTGTTTTTGAGACAAAGTCTCACTCTGTAGTTCAGGTTGGCTTTGAACTCACTATACCAAGGTTGGCCTCAAACTCAGAGATCCTCCTGCCTCAGCCTCCCAAGTGCTGAGATTATAAGTGTGCACCACTATGCTCAGCTATAACTCTTTTAACGTCTTTAACTCAGTGGAATTAATTCCAGTTTTCCCTTGATATCGATGGAGAATTGGTTCCAAGACCCCCGCCTTCCCACCGGCCCCCAAATCTCAGCATGTTCTCATCCCTTCCATAAAATGCACACTGTTGCCAGATGCAGCGACACACCCATCATCTCACCAATCCAGGAGGCTGAAGCAGGAGGATCCCAAGCTAGAGGCTAGCCCGGGCAGTTTAGAAGGCTGTGTCTCAAAATAGAAAAGGCTGGGGACACAGCCCAGTGCGAGAGTGCTTGCCTAGCACATGTGAGGCCCTGGGTTCCAGCTTCAGTACTGCAGAAAGGAAGGGAGAGAGGGCGAGAAGGGAGGGAGAGACACAGCTGACTCCTGCCTAGAGAAGAGGCTTCTGACACCCAGAGCAGAGGCTGGAGCGATGGGCCCACGGGCAAGGGACCCAGAGAAAGGAAATGGGGAGGGACGGGGCGACCTTCCCAGGGCCTCTGGGGCTGCGGCTCGGCCCAGCCTGTCCTTTGGAACTGTAAAGAGTAAATCTTTGCTGTTTCAAGCCATCGAATTCATAGGATTTGTTTCAGTAGCCACAGCGAGCTCGTGCAGGCCACTACAAGGATCTGGGCGCCACAGGAGAGGGAATCACTCACCTACAGAAACATCTAATCAAACTGCCCATATTCAGCTGCGTTCTTGAGCCCATGAAAACCTAATTTTTTTTTTTAGACAGGATCTCACTATGTATCCCAGGCTGACCTCAAACTCATGCGATCCTCCTGCCTCAGCCTCCTGGGGGCTGGGATGATAGTTGCATGCCACACAACCCGGCAGAGGTTTGTGTTCTGTACTCTGTTGTCTCCCTGGGAAGAGCCTGCACACAACCCGCCCTTCCTCATCGGGGTCACCCCAAACAGGGACACCCCCACTCCGGCTCGGCTCCCCATCTAAACAGTGAATCTAGCTGAGAAAAACCAACTCTCACTTGCCGTCCACCTCCGACTCCCAAGAGAGCTCCGTGAGCGCCGAATGCGAAGGAGGAGAGCTCCTCGCGGCTTCCCCGGGCCCGGGTACCTGCGGGCCCCGGTTGCCTGCCCCTCAGCTCCACCGTGGCCCTCAGCTCCGCCGTGGCCGAGTCCTGGCTGGTCTCCCGGGCAGCCTCCCAGCGCACAGCCCTGAGCTTGCATTTCCCAGCCTGGAAAGGCCGCATTCTTTGGGTGACTGCCTGGCATTTCCGACGCCAGCCCTGGATGCCCACCCCTGTGTTCTCCCGCTCCCCGGAGCTCATAGAGCTGACAGAAAAGCTTGGTTTGAGAGGGTGTGGTCTTCTTCAGGGACTGCAAAAAATTTACTCCCTTCTCAGTAGAAATAAAAACTGAAGTCACACCTGGCAGCATGCACCAGTGAGCTAGCACTCTGGAAGGCTGAGGCAGGAGGATCTCAAAATCCAGCCCAGCCTGGGTTATTTTGTTTTTTGTTTTGTTTTGTTTTGAGACAAGATCTCTCGCCTTGTAGTTCAGGCTGGCCCTGAACTTGCTATGTAGCCCAGGCTTGCCTCAAACTCAGCAATCCTCCTGCCTCTGCCTTCGGAGTGCTGGGCGAGCTATTTAATTATCTATTTTATTTTCCTTTTTTGGAGGCAGGGTCCTGCGACGTAGTTCAGGCTGGTCTTGAATTCACTGTGTACTCCAGGCTAGCCTCCAACACAATGATCCTTCTGCCTCAGCCTCCCGAGTGCTGGGATTACAGGAGTGCAATACCATGCCTGGCTAAATCTGGCCAATTTCACAAGATCTTGTCTTAAAATAAAAAAATTAAAAGGGCTGGGAATAGAGCTGAGTGTGGACACCCTGTGATCAATCCAGGGCTGCCGAAGAGAAGGGTAAAGCTGCCTGCCCCTCACGCAGGAAGTGCTGGGCAGGTTGCCTGCCAGGTCCCTTGCCCTTTCCGGCGTGGGAACCTCCGACCAGACCGATGGAGGTGGCGAGCTCAGTCTCCTGCATCTTCCAGGGGTTAAATATCAACCAGGCTATAAAAGGCAAATCTGAGCGAAGAAAAAGGGCGGGCGGCAGGACCCGGCCCTGCCCAGCTCCGCCCCGACGCGCGCTGGCGGGCGCTAAGCGCCGCGGCCTCTCCGGACCCGGCGCTGCCAGGGCAGCGATCGCGACGGCCCCGCCCACTCGCGCCCGGCTGCTGGGCGGGGCCGCTGCGGCTGGGGCTCCGCCCAGGCCGGCAGATCCGGGTGACCCCGGAGGCAGGAGGCCCCGAGCCCGGCCCGCCCTTCGCAGACGTCGGAGTCCCGGGTTTCTGTCCCTACTGCCAAACGCTGCTGCAACTTCCAGGAGCAGCTTGAAATGACTCAGATTCTGCTACTGTTATTGTTACTATTAAATCTTTTCTGTCTGGGGTCTTGAACTTAAGACCTAAGGTTCTCGCTGGATCGCCCAGGCCGGGCTCAATTTGCGATCCTCGTGCTTCCACCTCCTAGAGTAGGGGCAGAGGTGCACCCCTATTCCTGGCTCCGATGTCCTTATGGAAAGAGGAGTCAGGGACAGGCACGGAGGTGGGAGCCTGTGATCCTCACACTGTGCGAGGCTGAGGCAGGAGGACTGCAGGATAGAGTCCAGCCTAGGTAATTTAGTAAACTAGGAAGAAGGATCTGTTTCAAAATAAAAAGTTCATTAAAAAGGGATGAAGACGAGACTCAGAGACTCGGTCCAAAGGCCATGGTTTCAGTCTCCAGTACTACCAAAACTACATTATTTTTCCTTTAAAAATGTGGTCCCATTAAATTTCCTTTTTTTCTAGTTTTTGAGACAGTTTCTCCCAATGTAGTCCAGGTTACCCTTGGACCTACTATATACTCTAAGCTGGCCTTGAACTTGCAGTGATCCTCCTGCCTCAGCCTCCTTAGTGCTGAGATTACAGGTGAGACCACCATTCCTAGCTTTTAAAAATATATACATATTTTTGCCATTTAATGGATTACATAGCATTCAGTGAGATAATACCTAGAACCTAGGTAAATACTCATTTGCTTTTATTATTATATTTATGTAGGATATACACTTTTGTGTAGGTTTATTGAAATACATATTATACAATTCACTTAAAGTACATAATGAAATGGCTTTTAGAATATTCAGTTGTGAACATCGCTTCTATCTAGTTCCAGAACATTCCATCACCCCAGAAGGAAGCCCTGTTCATCTCCAGGGCATTATCTGTCCCCTCCTCAGCCCCAGAGCCCTGTCTCTGGAGTCCCCTGTCCTGGGAGTTTTCTGTCCACGGAGCCCACACTGTGTCCTCCCTGCGTCTGGTGTCTCTCTCAGCACAGTGTCCTCACCGTGGCTAGTGTCACACTTCATCCCTTTTCCTGGCCGAGTAATATTCCAGTGTGTGGACGGATAGATAGTGCCGTGTCGTTGGCCCGTTGATGCACACGTGGGTTCTTTCCGTTTGCTGCGATTGGTATTCTCGTGCACATTCCGGAACAGGTTGTCATTGCTCTGGGCAGATTCCTGGGAGTGGAATTCCCTGTCATTAGCCACTCCTTGCTTAACCCCTTCAAGAATTGCCAGATGATTTCCCATCAGCTGTATCATTTTCTGTCCCCCCAGCTCTGATTTTGCCACATCGTGGCCAACACTGTTTCCTGTTGCTGATGTGAGGGCCGCGCTGATGTGAGCGAAGCGGTGTCTCCACGGCTTCAGTTGCCTCTGCCTGGTGCCCTGACGCCACGTAGCTTTTCCTCTGCGTCTCAGCCATTTGCGTGTCCTTTCTGGAGAAATGTCTTCATGTCCTTTGCTCTTTTCCAAGTCGGGTTGTTTGTCTCTGTATTGTTGAGTTGCGAGGCTGCTTCATATAGTCGGAGCTAGGTTTGCTTTGCAAACCCTCCCGTGTCCCGCGAGGCACTTTCTTGTTGGTGTCCTTTGAGGCATAAAAAATTTCGTTTTGATGAAGCGTAACTGACCATTTGCCTTGCGTTGTTTGCGCCTTTGGTGTCAGATCTAAGATTTTGTCTCTTGGATTTCTTTTACAAATGTTACATTACAGGTTTACAGCTCATAGTAAGGAAATGTATAGGGAGGCCTGACCGAGCCCTCACAAAGCATCTTTTTTTTAAGCTTTTTTTTTTTTTTTTGTGACAAGGTCTCACTTTGTGGTTCAGGCTGGCCCTGAGCTCAGCCTCCAACTCACATCACAGCAATCCTCCTGCCTCTGCCTCCCGAGTGCTGGGATGACAGGCGTGAGCCACCATGTCCGGCACTGTGGTATGTGGTACTGGTTGCTGCTGGGCGTGAGTCTCCACATCCAGTATTATATGTAGTTCCCGGGGATCAAACCCGGGCCCTTGAGCTTGCAAGACAGACGCTGGAACCACTGAGCTAACTCCCCAGCCCTTGCAAAGCATCCTACACAACTGTGGTGTCATTGCCAATCCAGGAGGCTGACTTGACAGTTCATCCAGATTTCACTGGTTTTACGTGTGTGTGTGTGTGTGTGTGTGTGTGTGTGTGTGTGTGTGTGATTGTGACATTTTACCCGACACACAGAAATAGATTTTTTTTCAGAGGGTCAGTAGGTCCTGAAACTAAAAGCTCTGAGAATCACTAACAGCAAATAATAGGTTCAGGAGCCTCCCTCACCTGCTTCTTCATCTGCCTTTTGAGGCAGATGTAACTACTTGCCTCTTTTCCAGATCAAGAGCTAGAAAACTGATCACTCTCCTAAGGTCCCGTAGCCAGTGATGCGTGTGGGATGTTGGGTTCGTGTGGGAACCGAAGCCTCCTGCCTCTTTGCTGCTAGAAGGTGGTTCCTCCAACGTGGCCAATTTTGGAATAAGCCACTGTACCGTCACCTACAGAAGCAGATGGCTTGCCAGTGGAAGCCATGTGTTTGATAACAGTCATAAAAAGAGCCACTGCCCTGGGGAGCTTTTCACTCTGAGTGTCTGCAACAGAGGCTGACTGAGGGAACTGTGAGTTGCATCCCCCATCTCGCTGCAGGTGCACACCCTGTGAATGCCGTTGCAGAATGGTGTGTAGAAGAAAGAACTACAAGTTGCGCCTCCCATCTTTCTCTGGGTGCACACCCTGTGAACAGAATTGCAGAATGTCAAGTAGAATCCTCCAGTCTGTCCATAAGCCTTCTCTGGGTCTTATTGTTATCCAGCTTTTTACTGTAGAGTTTATGGCATTGACAGACACAATGTGACACTCACCTTCAATTACCCAACCCCCAGATGGCAGCAGACCCCTCCTGTTTGTAGTTACCTCAATTTTCCCATATTGGATCCTAGTGAAAGTTCATTAAGAACCTTCATCGAGCCAGGGGTTTAGCTCAGTGGCACCGCACCTAGCTGGCAAGGGCAAGATCAGGAGTTTGATCCCCTGTACCAAAAACAAAAACAAATAAAAAGAATATTCCCAGAGAGGTTGGGTAAACTTGTAGGTCCAGAGGATGGATCTGGGCTGCTTGGGTCTGAGGAGTGGAGGCTCTTTTCAGTATTATCACTGTCATGACCACTTTCCCACTCATTTATTGCTCATTTCTCTAAAGTTCCGCCCAAACATTTCCAGAGTAATTAAGCAGGTAGAGGCTGCAGATGGAAATTATTCCACTAGCCACAAAATGAGGAAAAGACAGTGCCAGGCATGGTGACGCACGCCTGTCATCCCAGCACTCAGGAGGCAGAGGCAGGAGGATTGCTATGATGTGAATTCAAGGCTCACCTGGGCTACATAGTGGCCACAGGGCTACACTGGGCTCACAGGGCCAGCCTGAACTACAAAAGTAGGACCCTGTCTCAAAAACAAGCAAGCAAACAAACAAACAAACAAAACAAAGAAGAAAAAGAAGGCCACAGGAAGAAGAAAAGAAGAAGAAGAAGAAAAAGAAAAAAAGAACTGAGTTGGTTACTTGCACAGTGCTTAATGGGTCTTCCACAGCCAGTGCTGGGGATGGACCCCAGGGCCTTTGCACTGAGCTACACCTCAGACTTTTTTTTTTGTTTTTTGAGACAGGGTCTCACTTTGTGATTCAGGCTGGCCCTGCGCTCAGCCTCCAACTCACATCACAGCAATCCTCCTGCCTTTGCCCCCTAAGTGCTGGGATTCTAGGCGTGAGCCACCACGCCCGGCAGTGTGGTATGTGGTGCTGATTGCTGGTGGTGTGAGTCTCCACGCCCAATATTGTATGTGGTTACCGGGGGATGGAACCCGGGTCCTTGCCCTTGCAAGACAGGGGCCGGAACCACTGAGCTAACTCCCCGGCCCCCGGACGTGTTTTATTTTGAGACAAAATTTTGCTACATTTCACAGGCTGGGCTCCAATTTGAGATCCTCCTGCCTCAGCCTCCAAGAGTGTTGGGATGACAGGTATGCACCAATGCACCCAGCCCCAGTGTCCACAATGGGAAGGGAAACCTTGTCTAGACAGTTGCTGCCCCATGAAATCTGAGAATCTGCTGGTGAAGTGGGTCCGTGGACTGCATGGCGAGGTCTGTTTCTGTCCTTCTGTACACTGTGTGACTCGAGATGACCTGCCTATGGCCTCGAGACTGGCTGAGCTGTGATGTTGCCAGCCAACCCTGGGCACAGCGACCACCAGACACCTCACCAAAACTCTCATGCAGCCTGGATTTTGGTAAAAGCGGGTCCCATCAGCAGAGCACTCGGCTGTTCAGAAAGCCTCCAAACTGCTGTCCTTACTGGGGGTGGCACAAGCCTGTCATCCCAGCACTGTGGGAAGCTGAGGCAGGAGAATTTCAAATTCCAGCCCAGCCTGAGCAACTTACTACTTAGTGAGGTTCTGTCTAAAATAAAAACTAAAAGCGCTGGAGTTGCAGCTCTGTGTGAAGGGCCTGGGTAGTAGCCAGCTGGGATGGGGGCGACCCTGTTGACTCTCATCACAGTGTCTGCGGGGTCAGCCTGGGACTCGGGCACCACCCGGCCCCGGCTGTGCTCATGGGCACTGGGGTCTCCAGGCGTGGTCCCCAGGCAGCCACCGACTGCAGGCCTTGCCACCTGAGAACGAATGGCGGAGCCTGGGGACATCTGTCTTTCCCACCCTCAGCCCCACCGCTGCTCGGGGACCTGCGTGCACCACCGCCCTGGGGACCACGTGCTAGAACCGCGCTTTCCACGTTTGGAGCCACTTCCAGAGACTGCCCTTTTTTTAGCTTGACGAGCTAGGAGTTAGCTCAGTTTCAGTTTCTTCACACTCACAATGTATTTCAGAAGTGACGTTGTCTGGCTCTAAGTCAGGATGGGCTCGGACGTTTGTTTTGAGACAGGGTCTCACCGTACAGCCCAGGCTGACCCTGAACTCGCTATGGACCCAGGCTGGCCTTAGCCTCGCCATCCTCCTGCCTCAGCCTCCCTCGCAGGTGTGCGCCACCATGCCTAGCTTTCAAACCTTTTTTCACATGATTATGTCTGTTTGGGGCATTCTCTTAATAAACTGCTCATCAAAAAAAATAATAATCAGAATCAAGTTAGAGACATCAGATATCTGATTCGTTTGATAAAAGGTGTATATGAAACAATATTGCATGTTTCTGTTTTATGGGGCTTTTTACTATTGTATAAATGTATGTAGCACAGAGTTTGTATCATAGCTTTTCATTTTTTACAGTACTGAGAATGGAGCACGTCATCTCACATAGCTAGGCCAAGTGATCTGCAACTCCAGCCTTTTATATTTTATAAATTTATATTTTATTTTGAGACCAGGTCTCATAAAGTTGCACTTGTGATCTTTCTGCCTCAATCTCCAAGATGCAGGTCACTGTGTCTCGTTTTGCAAAGTTTCCAGTGGGAAAGGAATCACTTTCCTCTGAGTCATTACTGCCGGGGTGCAGGCCACCCTCGGACCTCAGGGATGTGCAGTCCAGCTTCAGCCACAGGCTGAAAGCTCTCAGGACAAGTGTATGTCCTGAGCCAAGCCCCTGGGTGAGATGGTGTAACAACTATGCACAGAACATTTAGATTGTGTTGGGAGTTAAAGTCTGAGCTAATGTCGGTGGGATGGTGTGCATTTCCCCGCGGGAGCCACCCACATCATCTGTTTGGGGTTTTTTGAAATAGACTCTTGCTTTGTACCCCAGGCTGGCCTCGAACTTGCAGCGATCTTCCTGCCTCAGCCTCCCTAGTGCTGAGATGACAAACCTGCACCACCACATCTGGGCTATGGTGTGTTATCTAAGGACGTCCGTGGATGTTGGTATCTTTGGGGATCCCAGAACCAACCCCCAGATGGTGAGCAGGGACCTACCACCTTGAATCCTGTCACATGACTGCCTTGAAACTGGAAACGTTTGCAGATGGCAAGGAGACGCGGTGATGTAAACCCTGGTTAAGAGCCAGAGGAAGAAGGGGTGCCGCTGGGCGTGGTGCTCTCGCCTATTGTCCCAGCACTGGGAGGCTGAGGCAGGAAGTTCGCTGCAATCTCAAGGCCAGCCTGGGCTATATAGCGAGACCTTGTCTCCAAAAAATAAAACAAAACCAACAAAGAACTGGAAAAAGCAAAAGAGCAGAAGAGAAAAACATAGAGAGAGACCAACCTCACATAGTCTGTGTGCTCATCTGGCTCCCGGTTCCAGCGTGTCCTCCATCGGAAGCCGTTTCTGAGCAGGGACAGTTGAGCGCAGAGCCAGTGCCTCCGGCCCTGGGGAGTTACTGTGCGCTCTGCGGCTACGAGCGCCGTGCTGGGAAGTGAGGGGACTTCGGTCAGTAGCAAACACGGTGTGGAATCTTCCCGGGAGTAATAGCAGCTGGATTTACCTTTCAAGCAAAACTGGAAAGAGAGAGAGAAACAGTCGGAGTGGGGCTGAGCAGAGGTGAGGATGAAACTCGGGAGGTATCCAGGTGTCTTTGCCGTGGTGTGTGCCTGCGGTTCTCCACCAGAAATCTTAAAAAGAGGGAAATTAAAAACAGTGACCTCTGGGCCAGGGATTTAGCTCTGTGAGGCTGAGGCAGAAGGATCACATGTTTGAGCTCAGTTTAGACAACTTTGTGATTTAAAATATAAGAAGGTGGGCTGGGGGTTATATAGTTCAGTGCAAAAGGCCAACTACTGTCCCTGGTATATACTGAAAAAGAAAAAAGTAATAAACCAGGCCTTATCGGCTGAGCCTAGCAACTCCCTTCCAACGAGCCTGGGCAGCCTCTCCTGGCTTCTAGCCTGTGCTGTGTATTCCTGCTCGTGTGTGTGTGTGTGTGTGTGTGTGTGTGTGTGTGCGCGGCGCACATGCATGTGTTCAGCTGAGGGTGGAAGGGGTGGGTTTTCTTGAGTCCTTTGCCTGGCTTGTGTGCCATATTGCAAGAAATGGGAATTTTAGGACAAGAGCAAACTTTTTACTTTTTTTTTTTTTTTTGAGACAGGGTCTCGCTTTGTAGTTCAGGCTGGCCCTGAGCTCAGCCTCCAACTCACATCACAGCAATCCTCCTGCCTCTGCCTCCCGAGTGCTGGGATTATAGGCATGAGCTACCACGCCCGGCAGTGTGGTATGTGGTATTGGTTGCTCCTGGGGTGAGTCTCCATGCCCAGTATTGTTATGTGGTTACCGGGGATTGAACCCGGGCCCTTGCGCTTGCAAGACAGGCACCAGAACCACTGAGCTATATCCCCGTCCCACAACCCTTTTATTTTTTATTTTGAGACAGGGTCTCGTTAAGTTGCCCAGGCTGGACTCCAACTTGGCGATCCTCCTGCCTCAGCCTCCTAAGTAACTGGGGTTACAGGAACATGCTACTGTGCCCAATTAAAAAACTTTTTTTTAGTTTTTTGAGACAAGGTCCCGCTTTGTCCGAAACTCAGCTTCAAACTCAGCAATCCTGCGTCTGCTTCCCGAGTGCTTGGCCACACCCAGCATTGTTGTGAGTGATTACTGGGGACTGAACCAGGGACCTTGCACTTGCAGAACAGGTGCTGGAACCATTGAGCTAAATCCCCAGCCCCACCAATTTAAAATTTTTAAGATATTTTGGTTGTCTTTTTTAAAAAAAATTAGCAGTTAGCTTTCTTCATCCTTTGTTTTGTTTTGTTTTGTTAAGAGATAGGATCTCACTTTGTAGTTCAGTTGGCCTTGAACTCACTGTGTACCCCGATATGGCCTCAAACTTACGGTAATTCTCCTGCCTCAGCCTCCCACATGCTGGGATTACAGACGTGCAACACCACACCCACTTCATCCTTTGTAATGGGGGCATTGCTGTGTATAGAATTATCTAAAGGATACTGTTCTGCAAGTGCAAGGTCCCTGGTTCAGTCCCCAGTAACCACTCACAACAATGCTGGGTGTGGCTGCTAACTGTTCCATTTTTCCCATGTACATTAACGCAATAGTAAAAGCATTATTGTCTACATAAGGATATGAATGTGTCTCAAGAATTCCTGACGTAAATTTCTTCACACAAGAAATACAGAGTCAAGGAGATATTTGCATTTAAATTTGTTAGTCATTAATGACCTTCCAAGTTTATGCCAAACTCCCTGCAGTCTGTCATCCCAGCACTGAGAGGCTGAGGCAGGAGAGTGACGGTAAGTTCGAGACCAGCCAGGGCTACACGGTGAGTTCAGCGCCATCTGGACAGCACATGGCGAGACTCTCTCAACAACAACAATAAAAAATAACCTCCCCTCCATGACAGACACTAGACATACTAGAAGACCTCGGCAGTCCTGAAGGCCAGGCAACCGGCCTGATGGTCCCCGAAGTCCTGGCCCCTGGCAACCTGCAGACTGCAGCAGCCACCCCTCTGGGCTGAGCCCTGCGGTGTGTAGGGTGCGGAGATCAGGCCCTGCAAGCGCCCCGCAGCGTGTCACAGACCTCTGACAGGAGGGGACCCAAGGAGTGTGTCAGCAGGTACACCAGCATGTCAGAGTGTCCCTCCAAATCTCACAGGGAATGGCAAGGAGTCTCACCCGTTTTAAAATCCTGTACAGTCGATTCTCATGTTCTGGAGTGTGGACAGCTTGTCCATGGGCTAAACCCACGTGTGGGGTGCTGTGGAGGATGCTGGGTTGCTAGGTTACCACGCATCGGGAGTCAGGGAACAGTGTGCTTCTGATCAGTCTCCACACTGGGGAAAAAATAAGTACTGACATTTTAAAGGAATAAGGGTTGTATTGGACCAGGATTCGCAACTCCTGAGTTCTAGTAGCAGTTCTGCTATTTCCAGGGTGTATGTATGGATGGATTGGCGGATGGATGGATGGATGGACTGGCGGATGGATGGATGGATGGATGGACAGATGGATGGACGGACGGACGGACGGACGGATGGACAGACGGTTGGATGGGTGGGTGGATGGGTGGGGGAGTGGGTTGATACATGGAAATGAAATGAAGATATTGACTTCACTGAGGTTTAATTTGCATAACCTCTGTGTCTCAGAGATTTGAAAGCTGGACTCCCAGTTTCCTTATTCATTCTGCTTGATTGAACCAGGGCCTTTGCGCTGAGCTCCATCTCTAGCCCTTTTTATTTTGAACTCTGAAACAAGTCTTGCTAAGTTTCCCAAACGAGGCTCAAACTTGTGATCCTCCTGCCTCCGCGTCCCAAGTGATAATTTTTTTTAAATGATACTTTTGAAACGATTTATTTGAAAAAACCCATTTGGATGAAGGGCCCCGTCTCTTGATAACGTTATTACCTATTATTTGTTTCCTAACACTTTCACTATGATAAAATTCATGCATTTTAAGTGTGTAATTCAGCGGATTCTTACAACATTCACATAGTCATCACCACTCTCGATTTCAGAACATTCCCATCAACCTAAATGCAAGTCCTGTCCCCTCCCAACCCACCACCCCAGGTCTACTTCCTGTCCCTGGAATCTCTTGTCCTGGGCGTTTCCTGTCCACAGAGCCCACGCTGTGTCCTCTATGTCCGGCGTCCTCAAGATTCCTTCATGCTGTGCCATATATTTGGTGCATTTTTTTTTTTAGGTTTTTTGAGACAGGGTCTCGCTTTTGTGGTTCAGGCTGGCCCTGAGCTCAGCCTCAAACTCACATCACAATCCTCCTGCCTCTGCCTCCCGAGTGCTGGGATGACAGGCATGAGCCACCACGCCCGGCACTGTGGTATGTGGTACTGGTTGCTGCTGGGTGTGGGTCTCCACGCCCAGTATTGTTATGTGGTTACCGGGGAATCGAACCCGGGCCCTTGTGCTTGCAAGACAGGCCCCGGAACCACTGAGCTAACTCCCCGGCCCTGGTGCATGTTTTTTTGAAACAGGGTTTCACTGTGTAGCCCAGGCTGGCCTTGAATTCACAGCAATCCTGCATCAGCCTCCTGGAGGCTGGCATCGCAGATGTACACCAGCGTGCCACGCCTGGTGCAGTTTGAAATGAGGCCTCCTGTGGTGCAGAGACCCCAGCAGCACGCAGTGTGCTCCTTGTCTTCTTCTCTGAGCCACTGGGAAGAAGAAAGGTGGTAGGGAAGGCAGCTGCCGCCCGGGTGGCCTGAGCAGCCGTCTCAGGGCTGAGACCAGGGCTGGCGGGATGGCTTGTCACCCAGCTGTGGTTCCCACGGTCCTGCGAAGAGGGGATGCGTCAGTGGGCAGCTTGGGGCAAAGGTCAGAGGGCGATGGAGAAGAAAGAAGGCCAGACTTGAGAAAGTTGCCCAGGGCTGGCGTCCAGCTGCGGATCCGACCTTTCCGAGCGGCCCTTGACCGCCCGCCGGTGCTCTGCAGCCCCGGCTGTTAACTTTAGAAGAACGACAAGGCTCATGACGCGCACGTCAGAGGCTGTTTACTACCTGCCCCTCCGCAGAGCCCGCTGATCTGCGTCCCGCGTGGCCCCATCTGCTGCCCTCTGTCTCCAGGGGACACTCGGCAGAGCTGCTGCCCGGGCCTGAGCCCCGCCGCACACAGAGTGGCGAGTTCCACTTCCTTCCTCATCTTCCTGCTAATAAGCGGGGACTTTTTATTTTCACTACATGGCAACAGAGCTCAGGGCTTTGCCATGCTAGACAAGCTTTCACCACAGATGCACCCTCCTAGCACTTTTTATTTTGAGACAAGGTCTCACTAAATTGCCCAGTCTGATTTCACATTGGGGATCTTCCTGTCCCAGCCTCCCGAGTTGTCTCGGTTGTGGGGTTGTGTCTGTGCAGTCGTGGTCTTAGCAGTAGGCATCTCCTTTTCCGCTGTGTGAGGGATGGTAGCCATGGGGTGAAGAGCAGCCCACCATTCCTGAGTTGGGGTGCGGTCAGCCCAACAGGTGAGGTTTTTGTCTGCTTCATTTGAGAGGATAGTGTGAGTTGTGTGCTGTATTCTGTTGATGTGGGTGTGTTGGTCTGTTGGTGTGTTGTGGTTTAGATGTAAAACGTGTAGGCAGGTGTGGTGACTCACACCTGTGATCCCAGCACTCCGGAGGCAGAGGCAGGAGGACGGCTGTGAGTCAGAGGCTGGCCTGGGCTACATAGTGAGCTCAGGGCCAGCCCGAACTACAAAGCGAGATCCTGTCTCAAAAAAAATAAGAATTTATATAGAACTACACACACACACACACACCCCGCGCGCGCCCGGGGACAATGTCAGTTTTTCCTGCTTGCTATCGGCTGAAGTCTTCCATGCCAGGGAGGGGTGTGGGGCCCCTGCATGCGGAGGAAGCTCACGCCGCTAGCCACACTCCCGCCCACTGGATGTCGCCCACCAAATTCGTCATTGAATGCCTATTCCCCATGGGACAGCGTTAGGAGGGACAGTGTAATGTCAGCTGCTGTCGCCTGGCCCAAATCCCTGACAAGCACAGCTGTAAGGAGGAAAAGCGGCCTTTGGCTCATGGCCTAGGAGGCGTCAGTCTGTCCGTCTGTCTGTCCGTCCATCCACCCGTGGTCGGCAGCTGCAAGGCAGAAACACAGGGCGGCGGCAGGGCGTGGAGGAGCTGAGCCGCTCCCCTCACAGCAAATAGAAGCCGGGGGACGGAACGGCCTCTCGGAAAAAGGGCCCCTCCACAGGCCTGTGACCCACGTCCTCCACCCATGGCCACCTCCCACCCACTGGGCCAGGAACTCGACTGGACAAATCCACTACGAAGACAGGGCTGCCCCGTCCCGTCCTGTCCCTCCTGAGGGCCCTGCCTGGAACACAGGAGGCCTTAGCAGTGCTCTAAAGTTTGGGATCAGTGTCCTCAAAAGAAGTGACCAGCGCTCTGCAGGCTGTGTGGAGACGTAGCACCAGGGCACCTGCCCTGACCCAGGAGTGGCGGCCGCTCTTAGGTCCATGGTTACCAGCCCAGCACACAGGGCCAGCCAGGCAGAGCCCTCATCCCCCAACCGTCCTGGACCCCTGGCCTCAGAACTGAAGGAGAGGAATGTCCAAGCCAGGTGTGGCAGCAATGACTGTCATCAACACTCCAGGAGGCTGAGGCAGGATGATTTCAAGTTTTCACCCCAGTCTGGGCAACTTAATGAGACTGTCTCAAAAAATTGAAAAAGGGCTGAGGATGGTGGTCAGTGTAAAGGCCCAGGCTTCAACCCCCAGTGCTGAAGGGAATGAAAGAAGAAAGGGAAGGAAGGAGGAAGGCAGGGCTTTGTTGTTGATCAGTGGGCGAGTGGGACGAAGCAGAAGATGCAGAAACAGCCCCAGGCCCATTGCGCCTTCGGGGGTGTGCTCTCTGGAGGAGGGACAGCCTCCCTGACGGACGGCGCCGGAAGCTACTGCACGGACCAAGGGCGGAAGCCGGACTCCTGTCTCTCACCAGGCACCAGAATCAGAGTGGATCAGAGGCGTGAATGTTAAAACAGAAGCACTTCATCTGCTGAAAGAGAGAGTAGGTACAATTCTTGAGACACAGGCCAGGAAAGAACTTTCAGAATAGTCCCAGTTGCACAAGACACAATATCCAGGAACTGCAGACAGGACTGCACCAAATTAACACAAAATTAAAGGAGGAAGAGACCACTTACTGAGTGAGAAAGAAATTGCTAGCTAGGCCAGGGATAGAGCTGAGTGACACATGCCTGTGTGGCAAGAGCAGGGTCCTGAGTTCAATCCCTGGTACTGAAAAAACAAATTTACTCCTACTTCTCTGCTGGAATTTACAAAGAACTCAAAAAAATCAGATCCAACCAAATTTAAAAAACTCACCCAAAAAATGGGCAACTGAAATGAATAAGACATTTCTCAGAAGAGGAAGTACAGTGGCCTATAAATAGAAGGAAAAAAGGCCCAACATTGCAGGCCATTAGAGAAATGCAAATTAAAACAACACTGAAATTCCATCTTACTCCAGAAAGAACGGCCACTATCTAGAATTATCAAATAATACTAAATGCTGGCGAGGCTGGGGGAAGGGGGAAGATGAGCCCTTCTCTGTTGCTGCTGGGAATGAAACCAGCACCGCCCCTGTGGAGATCAGTGTGGATAGGCCTCAAAAAACTAGGGCCGGGGAGTTAGCTCAGTGGTTCCGGCGCCTGTCTTGCAAGCGCAAGGGCCCGGATTCGATCCCCCGGTAACCACATAACAATACTGGGTGTGGAGACTCATGCCCAGCAGCAACCAGTACCACATACCACAGTGCCGGGCGTGGTGGCTCACGCCTGTAATCCCAGCACTCGGGAGGCAGAGGCAGGAGGATTGTGATGTGAGTTTGAGGCTGAGCTCAGGGCCAGCCTGAACCACAAAGCGGGACCCTGTCTCAAAAAAAAAAAAAAAAAAAAACTAAAAGTAGAAATTCCATTTCACCCAGCTCTTCCCTTCTGCGCATCTTCCCAGAAGAGTTAGAGATCTTGTATCAGAGTGACACATGCACATCCATGCTCAGAGCAGCACGATTGGTAATGCTAAACCTTGAAGTGGCCCGTGTGTCCTTCACCAAGTGAATGGGAAAAGAATATAAGCCATTTATATATGATTCAGCACTACATAAAGAAGGACAGACTTCAGTCATCGATAGCAAAACAGATGTACCTCGAGACCATAATATTAAATAAATCAGACCCTCAAGATTCAAAATCACATGGTTTCTCTTGGAAACCCAAAGCCTAAATCATTTTTATTCTGTTGTAGGGTTTTTTTGGTTTTTTTTTTTGTCTGTTTGTTTTTGAGACAGGGTCTCACTTTGTAGCCCAAGCTAGCCTCAAACTCATGGGAATCCTCCTGCCTCAGCCTCCCAAGTCCTGGGATGACAGGCATGCATCACCATACCCTGAAAATTTTAAAACAAAGTAAAAGGCAGACAATAGGAAATAGAGGGATCTTTTGCCAATGGCAAGATCTGCAGATGAGGGAGTGACAGGGAAGGGGGGAAAGGGGAAGAAGAATAAAAAGAATGAAGATCTTTTTTTAAAGCTCCAGGAGTTGAGTGAAAAAATTAAAAAAAGAACAGCTGTCTATTGCTTATGCCACACTGCCAATAGTATTCTGTCCTTGCAGCCCAAGCCTGAGACAGCAATAGTTAACAGTAGTGATATTAACCGTAATTATGCAACCTGTCCCCCTGGGGGACTGCATGAGAACTCTCAGGCAGCCTGTCTGGCTTTTTTTTTTTTTTTTTTTGCAACTTCCTGTGAGGCTATAATTATTTCAGAATACAAAGTTGGTTTTTTTTTTTTTTTTTTTTTCAAGCAGAAATCATAAACAAAAAGTACCTTGTGGAGTTCAGGAAGACAGTGACCCAAGGAGAGGTGGCCTGTGGGGGGGCCCTGGGTGCCGGACACTTCTGGCCCGGGCCGTACACAGGCAGAACGTGACTGGAGCATGCCTGGGCACTTCCGAGCAGCAGGGTGGCTCTGCCTGTGACATCCAGGAACCTGGGGTGTCTTCTGGAGGGACCGAAAGAGTATCTGAGGCCAGCAGGGGGGGTGAGTCAAGGGCCTCCTGCACCCGCTTCCTGCTGAGCTACATCTTGAGCCTCAGCCCCACTTTGTAAATTTTGAGGTAGGATCTTGCTAAGTCATTAAGCTATGCAGGCTGCACTTGACCTTGGAACCCTCCTGCCTCGGCGTCCCTGAGTGCTCAGGTTACAGGTTCGCACTGCTATGTCTAACCAGCACAGGCCCCTGCTCAGTGTGCCCCCATCTCCCCAGCCGCCCCTTTCTTGTGCTCCCCACGTGTGGTACCCTCTGGTCTATGCTCAGCTTTCCCATGAGCTCAAGTTTTTCATGTTCTTTTCTTTTTTTTGAGACAGGGTCTCGCTTTGTAGTTCAGGCTGGCCCTGAGCTCAGCCTCCAACTCACATCACAGCAATCCTCCTGCCTCTGCCTCCCGAGTGCTGGGATGACAGGCATGAGCCACCACGCCCGGCACTGTGGTATGTGGTACTGGTTGCTGCTGCGGTGAGTCTCCACGCCCAGTATGGTATGTGGTTACCAGAGATCAAACCTGGGTCCTTGTGCTTGCAAGACAGGCGCCGGAACCACTGAGCTAAGTCCCGGCCCAAGTTTTTCATGTTCTTCACACCAGCAGGGTGGGAGCAGGCGGTGTTTCTCTCTCTGTGCCTCATTCATTCCCCTCAAACACAGCGTCCACCCATGTTGTTGCAAGCGAGAAGGTTTCGTTCTTTTTCATGGCTGAATAATATTCCACGGGTACATGTGCAGCGTTCCCTTTATCCACTTGGCCCCTGATGGACACTGGGGGAAGAACCCAGACCCACTTCTTTGCACAGTGCTTAGGGAGGAACTCTGTGTTCATTATTTGGAAAAAAGAAATACGATCCCTACTCCCAGCAGACGGCAGAACGGTCCTGAGGGCAGGTGTGACCGGGGACCCAGCTCCCCGGGCCGAGTGCTCTGCCCCACACACCTGTGTGGTTGTCACTCTGGACAGAGTCCAGGGCCTCAGCAGGGCAGATGGTCGTCGGGGTGCGGGGCTCTCAGTCTGTGGGCTCCCCTGGCCAGGGGCTCTCACCTGGGTGCTGACTGCCCCCGGGGACCCTGGGTGGTATCTGATGCATCTGTGGCGGCCACACACAGGAGCTCCTGGCCCAGAGCCAGCAGACCAGGGACGCTGCTCAGGACACCAGCCCAGGCCTAGGTGCTGAGTGGGGAGCCCTGGGCAGAGCGGGCCTTGGCCTGTGCATCCCAGGCACCCACCTGGGCCCAGGAGCCTGAGGCCCCAGCCGCCCCTTCTCTTGCCCCCCGAGGGGCGCCCTGCTGCGAGGCCGCAGATAGTGCCCAGCCGGACGCTGCCCCTCTGCACCCGGCCTTGGTGAGGACGCCGGCCCCCTGCCCTGCGGTTCCCAGGGCAGTGTCAGATCTGAAGGATGGGGCGTCTTTCCCAGGCTCTGCAGCGCCGCCTCTGCAGCTGTGATTGTCATCAGAGGAGGTCACGTGGAGGGGCATCTGTCCGTCTGCTGACCCATCCCGGGCCTCAGGCGCGTGGGAGCCCTGGTTTCCCAGGCAGAGGTGGGGAGGGTAGGAGGGGCCAGGAGGCGGGAACGGCCTGGTCCCCAGCTGGAGATGGTTTGGTCTGAGCAGAGGTCCCTGTTGGGTGTTTTTATTTTGTTTTTGTTTTGTTTTATTTAAGACAGGATCTCTCTGCGTAGTTCATACTGGCCTTGACCTCATTTTGTAGGCCAGGCTGGCCTTAAACTTGCGGCGATCCTCCTGTCTCAGCCTCCTGAGTGCCAGTTTGACAGGTGTGCACGACCATGCTGGGGTTCCAAGCAGAGACTGTACATCTGGCCCTCAGGAACTGTCTCTGTGCCACAACATGGTGCCTGGAATTAGAGGAAAGCTTCCTGAGCTGAGGGCCCAGGAATACCGGGCGAGGTCTGAGGACTTCAGTGACTGTCACATATGAAGATGCAAGACCTTGTCTCAAAATAAAAACTAAAAAGGGCTAAGGCAGAGGCAGGAGGATTGTGATGTGAGTTTGAGGCTGAGCTCAGGGCCAGCCTGAACCACAAAGCGAGACCCTGTCTCCAAAAACCTAAAAAAAAAAAAAAAAAGGGCTGCAAAGTCAGTCCATCCAAAGGCCTGGGCTCCATCCCCAGGACAGAATGGGAAAAGGGGTGGAGACCAGAGGCTGTCACGCTGTCTCGTTTGAGGGAAGACACCGAGGCGCCCTGACCTCCAGGTGCGGGATGGCCTCTCCCGCCGGCCTTGTCCAGCGCCTTTATGGGCCTCTGAGCAGATGCAAAACTCATCAGGGGCCTGAGCTCCACCCTGGAGGGTGGGAACTTGCACTGACAGGCCTCACAGCCGGGGCGGCACCGCCCTGTGCCCCGTCCCTCCTGGGTCTCATGGGGGGCTCCAAGCCCCCATAGTGAGCTGACACAAACTCCACCGCCCGTGGAGGGCATGGAGGTGGAGGTTTTGAGATAATCGAAAGTTTATAAAGCTTTTGCTTACAAATGTATACAGGCACCTTGTCTTAAAATATTCAGATACTGGGCTTTGTGCTGTACTCCTGTGACCCCAGAGACTCAGGAGGCTGAGACAGGAGAATCTCAAGTGTGAGGCCAGCCTGGGTAAGACTGTGTCTCAGCGTAGTAAGAGGGGCCAGGGGTGTCACCCATCATCCAGGTCACCGTGCTACCGTGTCTCCTATTTGGCCTCTCTTTTAGGTATAGTTTCAATCATTGGAAAGATTCAAAAATACAGTGTACCCTTGAGTTACGCCTGGTCTGACATACGAACAACTTGAGTTATGACCGGAAGTTTAGTTTTAACTTACGAACATTCTTGAGTGAAGTCCCGAAGGCCATCCGTGTGCTTCCAGATGGCCTCAGATACAGACTGAACTCTTACAGAGTTCCGGAAGGAACATGACAGCCTCCTTTCCTGTGCGGGGTTATTGAGAAATCCTGGGCCAGTGTATCTGCTTGGAAGAAAGTGCGGCCTAAAATTGCACGGGAGAAAGACGGAAATGAGTTCCAGCCCACCCTACGAAACAAACTGAGTTTGTAAGTCAAGGTCCACAGGAGCAGAAAGAGAACCACACACTTTATGCTCAAAGGTGCCACAGTTCATAATTCTGCCAGTTGCTTTAGTCACTGTTTCTGTCTCTGTCCCTTTCTGTCCCTTGATTATTTGATATGTGTGTGCACACATGCATGTGTATATGTGTATGCTGCTCTCTGATATATAATGGTCCAACATATTGATTTTTCTACCTTACGATGCTAAAGGTCTAAGCATTTAGTAGAAATATATTTTGAAGCCAGGTGTAGTGGCACATGCTCATAACCCCTGCAATCAGGAGGCTGAGGCAGGAGGATCTCTGCAAGTTCTGGGCCACACAATGAGTTCAAAGCCAGACCCTGTCTCAGAAACACAAAAACAGAAAAGCACCTTAGAAGCTGACCTTGTTGCCATACTATTGACTAACTATAGGGCTCATTCACCTCCATTTTTAAAAACCCATGAATATGCCTGGATCTCATATTTACTAAGCTGAATTCTTCACCTTTTATTGGTTTGTTGGAGGTCTTTATATATGAAGTATCCTAATTTTTTATCCTTCATACCGTGAATGGCAGTGTTTCTTCGTATTTTCTTCTCTTCGGTTCTCATCCCAGCATGAGTTGATGAGCAGAGGCCCAGGACGGAGTGGGCAGCCTGAACCACAGAATGAATAACGGTTCCCCGCGCCTCCTGGGCCACACCCGGCCCCCGCAAGCGCTCCCCACTCCACACCTTCCTGTGGCTCCCACAACTTCCCCATCCCTCAGCCTCTGGGACCCGGCCACATGCTTCCCGGTGACTCTCGACATGGACCCACAGAGCTATGCCGCCCTTAGAGCTGTAGCACCTTAGGGAGCTGCATCCTAATCTATGTTGGCCCCGATCCTGCGGCTGAGTGACAAGGCTGCGGTGGGGAGAGTGTGTCATACGGTCCGCAGCCTTAGAGTTGTCACCTAAACGGGGTGCAGGAAAACCTGTCCCCCCGAAACGGACACAGGGCCACATGGTGACCAGCACCTGGGGACTGCTGCCGTCTTTGGCCCCACATCCTCCGCGGCTCAGGCTGGGTTTCGCCTTCATTTTGAGACCTGGGGCTCAGGCACCGCCCCGAGGATGCATCCTGGGTGGTTTCCACAGGAGAGAGCACTGGTCACTCGGTCTGCACCTGGGCCAGGGCCACTTCCGTCCTTCATAGACTCGGCAGGAGGGAGGGAATGTCCGTCCAGGTAGGTGCTATTAGGACAGCGACCAAATGGGCTTTTCTGCACCCTCAGGCCACGTCTGTCTCTGTCCCAACCTGGGGAAGGGTGAGAAGGAGAGGTGAGCCACGGTGGCCTCGTGTCCCTTCTCTCCGAGGCGAGAGGAGGCGACGGCTGCTCATGTCCGTGCCTCAGCCGTCACGTGGGTCCCCGTCTGCTCCGCTGACCGATGAGCCGGTGCTGAGTGGGGTCTGGGATCCGGGGTGTTTAAACTCCCCGGGGAGCTGGTGGGTGCAGGGGGCAGGACAGGGGCCTCTTGGGGCTGGAGGCCAGGAGGGAAGAGCCCAGCCTCTGGGGGGCACGTGGCCCCCACAGACCTGCTCTCAGACATCGGGGCGCTGGGCTGAGCGGACAGCGGCCTGTGGTGTGATCGGCTGCCAGGCACCTGGTGGCAGCAGCCCCAGCACACTCAGAATGGCCAAGAGGCGGGGCAGTCAGGCCTGTCATTTGCATGCTGCACAGGAGGCGCCTGCGGAGGGGACACAGGCCCCACCACGGCACCCGCGCCCCACAGGGTCCCCACTCGGCTGTGGTGGCAGGCAGCGGCCGATAGCCATCCCCGCGCCCCACCTGCTTACTGTAAATGCTGGCAGACTCAGGCGGGCAGAAACCTCGCGCCCCGCTGTGACCTGGCCAGCCACCTGCGTCCACCCTCGGGGGCTCGCGCCGGGGCCCAGTGTGCAGCCACCGCCCAGCCGCCCACCTCGGTCCCCTGAGCCGGGGATGCAGCAGTGCAACAGGTGCCAGCCAGGATGGGAGAGGCCCGCACTGGGCACTGCCCGCGTGGGCAGGAGCGTGACCCGAGGTGCAGGCTCCGAGGACCGAGGAGGAGTGGCCGGGGACCTGCGGGGCGGGCTGAGGGAGCGATTTGCATTCCTGGGATATTTTTCCGTTGAACCGTTGCTCCGCCTCCTGGCCATTTCCTGGCTTCTCCCAGACTGGGACGCTGGCCCAGGGCCAGGCCCGTGGTTTTCCATGCAGGAGGTCAGGCCGGGCTCAGGTCCTCAGCAGCAGGAGACAAGGGTTCGAGGCCCCGCCCCAGCCCCGCCCCGCCCCACCCCCTCCCCGCCATGTGCCTCGTTAGTCCTTAGACACGGGGTTTCCCCACCAGACAGACGTGGGGCTGTGATTCTTGGCTCAGGGGCTCCAACCTGCAGTGCCTAGAATGCCACACCTAGCCCTGGTGCCTGCTATGCCCACGGAGGAATGGGGGGGCACAAGTGAATGGGGCTGGCACAGAGGTGTGTTGCACCAGGCCCTGCAGCCCGCTCATGGCAGAGCTGTGGGCATCGGCCACAAGCAGCCTTGGGTATCCACGGCCCAGGCTCCCTCAGCCCTGCTGAGCAGTTCCCTGCACAAGGCAGGAACGCGGTGCGTGTGGATCTGTGCGCCCTGACTCACCCGACAAAGCACTCGGGGATTTGGGGCAAATAGAAAACACTGGAGCATGGCAGCGCGTGCCTGTCAGCCCAGCGCTCGAGGAGGATAAGGAGGGAAGATCACAAGCTCCACCCCAGCCTGGACAATTCAGGGACTGAGTGAGACCCTATCTCAGAATAAAAATTACAAGCAACCCCTCGATACTCCCAGAATGACGTCTGATCAGACACAGAGCCCTCTCCAGCCATGGCAGCTGTTGTACCCCCCACTCCGTCTCTCATCATGCCCCGTGGGGTAGCTGTCCAGATCCTAGAAGGCTAATGCAGGATCAGAGCCCAGGCCAAGGCCCAGATAGCGCAAAGGTGGCAGGAGATCAGCGTCCGAGCGGTTGAGCGAAGACAACACGCCCAGCAGCTGTTACTCAGAGACTATAGCACAGCTCAGACCCGGACAGTAGTCTGTAGCCTGGTCTTTGCCCGCCCCCAACCACCCATCTACCTTTTTGATTGTTTAAGACAAGCTCTTGCTGTGTACTTCAGGCTGGCCTCAAACTCACGGTGATCCTCCTGCCTCAGCCTCGCAAGTGCTGGAATTACCAGCTGGGTCACATTTTAGAAAATCCTGCTTTAGCAGTTCTTGATGACACTCTGCTTGTTGCTCTCCATGAAGTCAGAGCCACGTCCTCCTTGTAGGGACCTGACAGCCAGCAGGGACACAAGGACCCGATCCTGCAACCCCCCAGGCGGCCTTTGTCCCCACCCTGCACTGTGGCAGGAGAGTCCCAGTGACGGAGTGAGAAGGCAGGAATTACGACCAAGTCCACTTCCGGGTGTCTGGCTCTCCAGATGTGAGGACCGCCACAGCTGCCGGCGTGTGGCTGCCCTGTCTGCCCCATGGTCTCAGAGAGAGCAGCCCTGCGGCTTCCCAGCACCCCGTGCGGCCCGGGGAGGGCCCGGTTGTCGTCAACGCCTGGGCTGCGGGCCGGCATGTCACAGTCGCGGTCACCGGACCGGCACCAGAGGTCTGCATGGCTGCCACCACCACGAGCTGGGAAGTTCGGTCTTAGGGTCTCGCGGCCCCAGGACCTTGGCTGCAGGGGCTGGTGTGTGTGCGACGTGTATCTACGTGTCCGCACGTGTGTGAGTCGGCAGCCGCTGCTCCTGCCTTGGCCACAGGCCGGCAGTGTCCCGGATGGGCCCAGAGGATGCTCTCAAAGGAGGGCTTAAAACAAAGACACCAGCCACCACTGCTTCTGGGTGGAACTCGGGCCTTCGCACGGAGCTATGTGCCCAGCCTTTTTGATTTTTTATTTCGAGGTAGGGTCTCGATAAGCTGATGAATTGCCCCAGCACAGCTGGAACTTGAGATCCTCCTGCCTCAGCCTCTCCAAGTGCTGGGACGACAGGTGTGCACCATGGTGCCTGGCTAAAAAACAACTAATTTTTTTTTTTTTTAAGGATGAGAAAAGAGACACAGCAAAGTCTCAGCTGTGGCTTCCAGGTCCCTGCTGTTCCCCCAGAGACACGTGTGTAGCAGGGACTGTGCCGTCAGGATGAATGCCTTGGCGGTAGGGGGCGGGGACTGTAGAGCCCCCAGCAGTGGAGAAGGACCCCTAAACTGGGCTCCATGTGAGAGTGATGCAGCTGCCCAGGTGTTGTCAGCTGTACAGGCGGCAGGACCCGGAGCTGCGGCCGCTCCTACAGCTGGCACCCGACACCTGTGCCCGTTACATGGGCGCTGGGCCCTTCCACACTGTGTCTGTGCTTTTGCACAAGCAGGTGGGCGTACATAGTCTACATCTACATCACTGTCTGCAGACGACATGGAGAGGCTTGTCGAGGGACACGCAGCTGTGAGGAAATGGGACCCAGATGGCCCCCCATCTTCTAGTAATCCCCCCTCCATGTCCGCCTTAGAGAATGACGGTGAAGGAAAAGGGCCTTATTGCTGTGAGTGGCTTCATGACACCTGGTAATAAAGGAGCCAACTAAAAAGAAATAGCTTAAATAAATAAAGGACCTAGCTTCCTTTCGGCCAGCATAATCCTGCCCGGCATATCATGTGAGGATGGACAGTGCCTCGTCCTGTACATTGCTGTATATTATTTCTCCGAGAGATAAGTGTTCTGGGTTTTGTGGAACTGTGTTGGAGCAACTTTCTTTTTCTTTTTCTTTCTTTCTTTTTTTTTTTTTTAGGTTTTTTAAGACAGGGTCTCACTTTGTAGTTCAGGCTGGCCCTGAGCTCAGCCTCCAACTCACATCACAGCAATCCTCCTGTCTCTGCCTCCCGAGTGCTGGGATGACAGGCGTGAGCCACCACGCCCGGCACTGTGCTGTGTGGTACTGGTTGCTGCTGGGGTGAGTCTCTACGACCAGTGTCATATGTGGTTACCAGGGATCAAACCCGAGTCCTTGCACTTGTAAGACAGGCGCCGGAACCACTGAGCCAAATCCCCAGCCCTGGAGCAACTTTCTAATGCTAATTGCTTTTGCGGGAGTTACACCAGTTTAAAACCCCACCAGCAGCCGGATGTGGTGTGCAGGCCTGGTGCACGCCTGGTGCACACCCAGAACTCTGGAGGGCTGAGGGAGGAAGATCACAGGTTCCAGCTCAGTCTGGGCAGTTTGGTGATTGGCAAGACTCTGCCTCACAATTTAATAAAATGAGTAGGGGGGACTGGGGTCGTAGCTCAGGCAGAGGCCCTGGGTTCCATCCCCAGACCACAAAAACATAAACGAGTCGATCACACCCACTGGCTGAAATGTCCAGAGCAGGTGACCCTGAGAACCGGACGGGCAGATGCCAGGGAGGGCCGCCTGCTGTGGGGACACAGCTTCCCTCAGGGGGATGGGAAGTTCCAGAATGCATGGTGGTGGTGGCTGCATGGCTCTGTGTGGACACTGAAGCCTGAGGGTCGTTCCCTGCGAAGGGGTCCAGTGTGTGGCTGCAGAGCCCCTCAAGACAGCGCTTCCCTCTCCCTTTGCTTGGAAAAGGTCCCAAATGCAACATCAAGGTCCATAGCCACCAGGGTCACAGTCTGAGCTTCGGAGCGGACAAGGCTGGACTCTTCGGCCATCGTAACCAACATACAATTCTTTTCTTTGGCTGAAATTGACCCACATTAAAATGAACCTGTGCCAGGTGCAGGGGCCAATGTGTGTCATCCTGGCTCCTCAGGAGGCTGAGGCAGGAGGAGCCCAAGTTCAAGGCCAGCATGGACAACCTAGCAACTTATGGACACTGTCTCAAAAATTAATGCCGGAAAATGACCATGTATCCCGTGGTTACCCACATTGCCCTAACTCCCCTCTTCTTGCCCCCCACCTGGGTTTCTTCCGGTTTGTGTTTTGTGATGTCGCCGTGTCATCTGCATGGGGCTGAGGGGCTCAACTGTGGGACAGAAGGGAAGGCAGGTGGGAAGGGATGCCCGACCTCATGGCAAATCTGAGCTCAGCGCTTCCACGGAGCCCCTAACCCTAAACCAGGGAGGCTTGGAGGTTGATCCTTCCCCAGTGTACACGTGTGGCCCTTGCCCCGGGGCACAGAGCTGGTGGAGACAGGGGACACTGCTCAGCCCCTGTGGTGCCCAGGACGCCCCCAGAGCACGCCCAGCCCTGATGTCCCCAGGGACCAGAGAAAGACCCCCGGTCCTTGACGTCTGTCTGCAGGCAGCAGCCTGGCCTCTGCCTGAAGCCTTTACCATGGCAGATCCTGTTGGGTGGGCCGGACAGTGCTGCCAGGGCGGCTCCTGGCAGGATTTAGAAATCAGGCCGGGGATTTAGCTCAGTGGTTCCAGCACCTGTCTTGCAAGTGCAAGGGCCTGGGTTCCATCCCCGGTAACCACATACAACAATGCTGGGCATGGTGACTCACACCCACCAGCAATCAGTAGCACTTACCACAGTGCCAGGCCTGGTGGCTCAGGCCTATCATCCCAGCACTCAGGAGGCAGAAGCAGGACGATTGCTGTGAGTTCGAGGCTGAGCTCAGGTGTGTTTTCTTTTTGGGGGGTAACGGGAACTCGGACCAGTAGGATGAGTGCACAGAGTCACCACGCAGACTCTGGGGAGTGTTTTGAGAACAGTTCTGCCTTTAATGCAAAATGCAGTCACTTTTATAGTAAATAGTATCAGAGGGCGTAAACATGCGGTCGTGGATTGGTTGACTCATGCTCAGAGGTGGTCACTGCAGACTGATCGAAGAGGCAGTCCTGCTTCTGGCTGAGGTAGAGTCACGGTGAGCGAGTATGGCTGAAAGCCCGGCTTTCACCTACACTCAGGGCCAGCCTGAACTACAAAAATCGAAACCATCTCTCAAAAAAAAAAGAAAGAAAGAGACCCCACTTCTCTGTCCTTCCCTCCCCGGCCCGCAGAGGGCAAAGGCTAGAAAAGCAGAAGTGGCCGCCAGGTGCCAGCTCTGGCGGGAGGTGGGTGGCCCCCCGCGGGACCTTTCTCTGAGATCTCGAGCTTCGCTTCTGAGATGGGGGCGCAGCAGGTGGCTGCAAGGAATTCTAGAGGACCTGGGCCCCGCCTGCCCTCCTGCTCACACACATTGGTCCCCACTGTCCTGCACACGGGCAAGTGAGCAAGGATTCTGGAACACCCTTGCTTTTCATCTCAGAGTGAGCAGGAAGGGAGTATGGAACCCCAGACATAGTGGCACATGCTGGTCGTCTCAGCACTCTGGGAGGCTGAGGCAGGAAGATCGCCTGTTCTAGCCCAGAAACTCTGTCAGAAGAAATAAAAAGGAAAAGAAAGAAAAAGAGCTGTTCTATAGCTCAGTGGTAAGGTCCAGGTTCGATCCCAGCATCACCAAAACGGGATCAAGTCAGAAACAGCTTGAAAAGCCCACCAGGGACCGTGGAGGAACGGCGTAAAATGAGCACATCTCTGTGAAGTACAGAGTCTAGGCTGGAGATGCACATTGCAGTGAGGTGCCTGGAAGGTGACCCCAGGCAGCAGACATGCTGGTGATATATAGAGGAAGTGGCAGCTTCTCTTTTGTGTGGAGGACTCCAGCTATGCCCCAGGCCTTTGCACTGAGCTGCCTTCCCAGCCTGTGTTAATTTGCAGACAGAGTCTCGCCAAGTCTCCCAGGCTGGGCTTTAACTTTTTTTTTTTTTTTTTAAGGTTGTTTGAGACAGGGTCTCACTTTGTAGTTCAGGCTGGCCCTGAGCTCAGCTTCCAACTCACATCACAGCAATCCTCCTGCCTCTGCCTCGCGAGTGCTGGGATGACAGGCGTGAGCCACCACGCCCGGCACTGTGGTATGTGGTACTGGTTGCTGCTGGGCGTGAGTCTCCACACCCGGTATGGTATATGGCTACTGGGGGTGGAATCCGGGCCCTTGTGCTTGCAAGACAGGAGCCGGAACCATGGAGCTAAATCCCCAGCCCCTGGGCTTGAACTTTTGATGCTCCTGCCTCAGGCTCCAGAGAGTGAGGATGAGAGGCGCCTGCCCCCGTGCCCAGCTGAGGTCTGGAGCCTTCCACACTCAGCAGGAATCGGGTCCTGTGGTCTCGGCGCTCAGTGCCCGATTTCCCCACGTCTCACCGGCCCTTCCTCTGAGGCAGAGCGACTTTGCATCCCCAGAAGTCTGGGCCATCTGGGGACACGAGTGGCTGTCACCGCGGTGGGAGCCCCTGATGGGGCAGGTGGAGGCTGGGGAAGCACCTGCAGCGCCTGGGACACCCCACAGTCCATGCCTGACCAACGTGCCCAGCACAGGGAAGGGGGAGCCCTGGGCCCCCCGCCCCCCTCCTGAGCTGAGCCCTGAGCTCCTGCCGGGCCTGGGTCTCCTTGGTCCCTGCTGCCCAATGGGGCCTAAGGCTGCCTGCCAAGCACCAGCCCAGGAGTGGCCACTATTGTGTCTCTGGAAAAACCTTGTCAGTTTGTGGAACAGCAAACGTTTGTAAAGGAAGAGGGGCCCGGGCTGTTCTCGGAGACCACAGGGACCTCCGGGCCGCCGGAAAGCAGCCGCAGCCACGTGAGCTCGGCCTCCGGGGCTGTGCAGGAAGTCAGCTGGGCCGGGCCGTGCTGACCTCACGGGGTGGGACAGGGTCACCGCCCCGGTCATGCAGAGGGGACCCTGGCGGGAGGCCTCTGCCGCCCTCCGGTCCCCGTGCAGAGCCAGGAGGCCAGCACACACACAGGAGGTCCCACACACAGCCTGTGGCCTGAGGGACAGGGTATCCGCTCACCCCCCCACCCGGCATCTCGCCCCTCCCCCCAGTACCTGTCACCCTTCCCTCCAGGTTAATGGCTTCGCCCTCAACTTCAGTTTCCACCTCTCCTGTCTCTGCACGTCACATGGCATGTCAACATAAAAGGCGAAAGCAGAGGTGAAAAAGCTCCCGGATGCAGCAGGGAAGGTCTGGTTCCAGAGGGTTTTGTTTTTCTTCTCCTGGAACAGGCTGATGTTGTGGACTCTGACCACGGCTTGGGGCCCCGAGCCTGCAATGGAATAATACAAGTTCTAGAAGAAAACTTCACCTTTCTTTCCTCATTCTGGGGGAAAAAAAAGAAAAAACTAAAACAAACAAACAAAAAAAAGCAAAACCAAGATTCCAAATGGAGCAGTTGTCCCAGCACTCAGGAGGCTGAGGCAGGAAGGTCAAGAGTTCAAAGCCACAGCTTTGAACTACAGCGGGACTTCAAGGCCAGACTGCTACAAAATGAAAGTGAGACTCTACTCAAAACATAAAATAAGAGCCAGAAATATAGCTCAGTGCTACAGCGCCTCCCTGACAAGTATGAGACCCCAGAGTTCGATTCCTGGTAACAAACAAAATAACTTCAATTAAATCAAATCAAGCCACGTGTAGAACCACACACCTGTCATGCCAGCGGATTGGGAGGCCGAGGCAGGAAGATACAAGTTTGAACTTGGCCTTGGGCAACTTAGCAAAACCTTCTCTTAGAATTTAAAAATATAAATGTAGCGCAGTGTGAAGGCCCTGGGCTCCGTGAACAGTATAAAAAAAGAATCCAGCTGACCCTCCCACGTTCCCCAGGTGCTCCTGGAAGGCAGTTGGGGCTCTTCTCTGCCCAGGTGATAATACTGATTTCACTCTATCTTTCTTTCTCTCTCTCTTTTTTACAACAGGGTATTAAACAGTGGTTCCTGGGAAAACAAATAAAGGTATGTCGCATTTTTGTTTTCTACTGTGACCTTGCCTGCCTGTCTTGTAGAAAAAAGGAAAATAAATAAATAAACAAGCCACAGTATTTTTATTTTCCTGGTGCTGGGGATAGAACCCAGGGCTTCCTCACGTCTGCTAGGTGGAGCCGCACCCCCAGCCAAGTGGTGCAGTGTGCATGACACATGAAGTTTGTTCCCCGAAACCCGCTGGAACCCCAGCCTGTGTAAGAGCTCCACCACATTTGGGGGGGACTCTGTCGCCTTCCGGCATGAACATAATGCTCTCCACTTGACAAAGATGAAGCCAGGCTATAAATAGTTTTTTTAAATGTTGAACCAGTGTCGTGGCCCACACCTATAATCCCAGCACTCAGGAGGCTGAGGCAGGAGGATCCCCGCTGGACATCAGCCTGCTGTCCATAGTGAGTTCAAGGCCACCCTGAACTATATAGTGAGGCCCTGTCTCTGAAAACTAAGGGAGAGGGGAAACACACAGCCCGACACCCGGCACCGAAGTCTAACTTGTGTATTTCTAGGAATTGGCTATTTCATGTCAGTGGCTCAGTCCAGAATCCGTTTGGTAAAGTGGTTCATAGCCTTCTGTCAGAACCCTCTTGATTTCTGTAAAGTCAATAGTAATGTTTCCTTTTCTCTCTGACTTGGGTTTCTGTGACTTATCTTTTGGGGTTTTTTTTTTTAACCATTCTAGCTGAAGACTGAACTTTTCAAAGAAGCAACTTTTGGTTTCTTAGATTCTTGTTTCTCTATTCTTCATCTCACCTTATCTCCATGCTCATCTTTACTATTTCCTTCCTTCGGGGGTCGGAGTTCAGGTCGCCTTCCCTCCTCTGGTTGCCTCCAGGTTCAGCGAGGTCTGGTTCCGAGATCTTCGCTCTTTCTCTCTGGAGATGCCCTGGGTGCCGGACCCGGTCACTTTAGCTCCATTGCATTTTCGCTTCTTGAGCTGAGTGTTTCCTAACTGGCCTTGTGATTCCTCGGTCCCGCTGGTGGTTTGAGTGCTGTTTAATCTCTATGTGTCTCCTGGTGGGTTTGGGAAGGAAACGGGAATCAGGTGGGCTTCTTGCCAGGTGTGGTGGCACATACTTGTCACCCTAGCACTCTGGGAGGCTGAGGCAGGAGAATCACAAGTTTGAAACCAGTAGGGACACCTTAGTCAATTAGAATGTCTCAAAATAAAAGGAGGGCCAGAGATTTAGCTCAGTGGTTCCAGTGCCCGTCTTGCAAGCGCAAGGGCCCGGGTTCGATTCCCCGGTAACCACATACGATACTAGGCATGGAGACTCACGCCCAGCAGCAACCAGTACCACATACCACAGTGCCGGGCGTGGTGGCTCACGCCTGTCATCCCAACACTCGGGAGGCAGAGGCAGGAGGATTGCTGTGATGTGAGTTGGAGGCTGAGCTCAGGGCCAGCCTGAACTACAAAGAGAGACCCTGTCTCAAAAAAAAAAAAAGTGGGGGGGTTGGCTAGGGATGGAATTCAATGTGAAGGCCCTGGGCTCCATCCTCAGTATCACAAAAAGAAAAAGAGTGGGCTTCTGCCCCAGGTCACCTGCTTCCTGTGGGGGTGGCTGGCAGCTTGTACAGAGCAGAGAGACTTGTCCTTGACCAGACTGACTTCCTCATCGCTTTGCCTCTCTGGACGCCAGCTGCTTGCAGCAGTGCCTGTGTCCTGGGCTCAGGGGACACCGTGAACCCTAAGGACACGTGGCCTGCCCAGCAGTGGCTGTGTCATCCAAGGCAAGCAGGGTCCTGAGCAGTGGGTCTAGAGGGGCCAACGGGAAACTCCCACCCTCTATGCTAGCTTCTGAGGTCCCCAGAACAGAACTGCAAACTACGGGGGTTCTTAAAACATTAGGCACGAGCCAGGCATGGTTGTCTATCATCCTAGCATTTGGGAGGCTGAGACAGGAGGATCGATGTGAGCTCAAGGCCAGCCCGGGTTACAAAGTGAGACTTTCTCTCAAAAAGAAAAATAAATAGGGGGCCGGGGATATAGCTCAGTGGTAACAGCACCCGTCTTGCAAGCGCATGGGCCTGGGTTCGATCCCCGGTAACCATATAACAATACTGGAGTGGAGACTCATCCCAGCAGCAACCAGTACCACACACCACAGTACTGGGTGTGGTAGCTCATGCCTATAATCCCAGCACTTGGGAGGCAGAGGCAGGAGGATTGCTGTGAGTTTGAGGCTGAGCTCAGGGCCAGCCTAAACTGCAAAGCGAGACCCTATCTCAAAAAAAACCAAAAAAAGAAAAATAAATAAGTAAATTCCCAGCCCTATTAGATTCTACTTTTTTTTTTTCTCCCCATACCGGGGATATCAGACTCAGGATGCTGCACTTTCGAGGCAGGGGCGGAGCTACTGAGCTAAATCCTTGGCCCTAGATTCTATCTTTAATTAAAAAAAATAAAAATAAAAAAATAATAGGGGCCGGGGATTTAGCTCAGTGGTTCTGGTACCTGTCTTGCAAGCGCAAGGACCCAGGTTCGATAACCACATACAATACTGGGCGTAGAGACTCACCCCAGCAGCAACCAGTACCACATACCACAGTGCCGGGCGTGGTGGCTCACGCCTGTAATCCCAGCACTGGGGAGGCAGAGGCAGGAGGATTGCTGTGATGTGAGTTGGAGGCTGAGCTCAGGGCCAGCCTGAACTACAAAGCGAGACCCTGTCTCAAAAATCCTTAAAAAAAAATAAAGACTTGTTATTATGTTCTGTATGGCTATTTTGCATTCATATGGGGTTTTGATTTTGTGGCACCCAGAGCCGGCACATTGATCCACATCACTGGTTGTTTAAAACTTCTTTTTGAATTTTAGACTGCGCTCCGCCTCTGCCTCCTCCTGCATCTCCCGGATGCTGGGCCCACAGGGTCCCCGCCTCACACGAAGCACTTTGCATAGTGGCTTCAGAGATGACTGAGTGGTAACTGACCCTCGGGTTTGCCCCAGGACAGTTCCAGTCTCCTTCTCACCTCCCCCACCCCCACTGAAGAGCGGCTCCGCCCAGCTCCTGCTGGAGTGGGGGGCAGGTGGCAAGGGTGGGGTCCCCAGGCCCCGCCTGGCCCTCCAGGGCGTGTGTATTGTTGTTCACTGGTGCTGCTTTGTGGTACCCCTGCAGCCAGGTTCAGGTGTCACCACACCTGGGCTCCGCTGCAGGCCACTGGCTGCCGGGCGGGCGTGGGGGTGGGGATCAGGCCCCCACTGTCATACCTGCCCACATGGTGACGAAAAGCCCCAGTGCTGGCATTCACCAGCTGCAGCCCAGCTGTGGCTGAGCACTCTGACCTGGTCCCAAGCTCTCCTGCTGCCCTGATCACTGGAACCCGGCCCACATCCGCTGCTCATCTCCCCAGTTCCTCTATCCCCTGACCCTACCCAGCACCTCAGCAAACAGCCACAGGGCTCATCCTGTGCCAGACCCAACGACCCTGCGGAGATGTATTCTCGGAGGAGTCCCAGGGAGCAGATTTCATTGTCCCCATTTTACAGGTGGGGAGACTGAGGCTCTCCCATGAAAAGACAAGGCAAGGGTGGGGTAAGGTTTGAGCTCTTGGCTTGTGTGTCACAGAGCATTTAGTGTCCTTGGTGTGCTTGAGCCACCTGCCCTCTGGCCACAGCCCCCAAAGCCCTCCAGCATCTTTTCCTCAGGCTAGGGGATAGTCACAGCAGCCAGGAGCTGGGTGAGAAGATATAGGGGGTAGCGTGCTTTCAAAAGTACAGAGGGTCTCCGTACACAGTGCTCATGGCCAAGACTCACAAGACCCCCAACTGGGGAGGACAAGGTGACCTTGGGGCGAATGGCCACACACAGCATGGGTCTCCCGCTCAGTGGACAACACAGCCTTAAAGAGGCAGGAGGCTGAGGCTGTGCCTGGTGGTGCACACCTGCCATCCCAGCTACTCAGGAGGCTGAGACAGGAGGATCACGAGTTTCAGGCCAGGCTGGGCAACTTAACAACTCAGTGAAAAATAAACAGGGCTGGGAATGCAGCTCTGGGCTCCCCATATAAAGAAAAGCAGGGGGCAGGAGAGGCAGGGAGAGCAAGAGGGAGACAGAGAGAGGAGGCTTTGCTTCTTCTGCCGTCACAGGAGCAGACACCATGGCTGAACCCCGAAAGAGGCCCCACGCACCTCGAGACACCCAGTGTCCCCGGCCTGGGGGTCCCCACATCCAGCCAGCGCAGACGCCGGGGACCCTGAGTCCCAGCACCCGAGGCCCCGCGTCGTGTGTGCCGGCCCTTCCCTGTGACAGCCAAAGGTGACCTCTGCACTTCCTGGCCCGGCCCAGACTAAGTCGTTTCCACATTAGCAAGAAAAGGCGTCACGGAATCTGAAGGAGCGAGAAAAGGGGATGTCAGCGTGCGACAGCCCACACGCTCTGTCACGTCGTCAGATTCCATGAAAGCTGTCAGTGCTCATCTCGGACAGAGGCCACCAGGGAGCCTGGACGGACAGACACACCAAAGTTGTGTGCACAGAGCACTGGCACCCAGTGTCCCCAGGTCCTGCTAGCGCTGGGCACTGGCCCAGCACAGTGGCTCCTTGCCAGAACTCCTCTGAGAGGAAGCAGAATTTCACAGGTGACTCCAGTGGTCACAGCAAGGGGCCCTTATTTTTGAAGTGCTAAGGATGGAGCCTAGAGCCTTGCACACACCTGGAAAACACTCACTTATTCGAGACAAGATCTTGCTACATTGCTGGTTTCCCGGGAAGGGCTCAAACTTGAGATCCTCTTGCCTCAGCCTCGCGACCCCTGCCTGAAGTACAGGGTGCAGCCACTGAGTCAGGTCCAAGGGTCCCGTCTGCAGGCTGTGTGCCCCAGTTGGCTGGCACTTCTGCTGAGGGGCCCATTCTGACCACCCAGATAGAGTCCTCGGGGTACCCTGAGTGGGTGTGGGAGTGAGAGGCCAGGACGGGACCCAGTTCTTCCCACAGCCTGGCAGCAGCCCTGCCTCCAATGCCTGGACTCTGCCCTGGGAGGCAGCGTGATCACTTTGTGGTTCCTACGGAAGCCATAGCATTACCATGCAGAGGGACTTCCCAGGGAGCTGTGCAGAAGCCAAGAGGGGCATTAGCTCAGACCAGTGGTGTGAGGGAGGTTGTGACTAGCAGACTCGCAGAGGGACAATACTGAAGGGGCTTTGCAGGTTGTGCAGGAGTTTGTCCCAGCCGAGGTGGGAAAGTCTGGTAGCACACCTCCACCTCTTCCGCTCCTGTGGGAGGAGTCACACGTTTTCCAGGCTGGTGCTGCCCCTTTGCCCTGGCACGGGGCCAGGGTGACAACATTTCCTCCTTGCCAGGAAGTGCAGAGCAGAAGTGACAGAACCGGGGCTGGGGCTGTGTCTCCCTGCCCCACTCCCAGGATTACAAACTCTCACATGACCGTGGTCACCCCGGGCCTACAAGCCGTGCGGGTGGGAGCAGAGCCGCCCCCGCCAGGACAGACAGGACAGACAGCAGCCTTCACGCTCTCCGTAACCACAGTGACCCACCAGCCTCGTCAGCCTCTGTCACCCGGGACCACGCAGCAGAACAAGCCACCCCATTCTTGGGCTCTGTGAGGTCTGCTCCGCCCATCTTTTTACTTTCTCTCCCGTGGGTTTGTCCTTCTGCAACCCCTTCTAAATATAGATGCCCGGGGACTGATTTAGCTCATGAACAAAGGGACCACACTGACAGGCAGTCACAAGACCCTGTCACAGTTGGGGCACTGCTTTCCCTGGGAAATGTCCAGCGCTGCCCGCACGCCCCGTCCAGCCACAAGGTTACCAGCCCTCACGTGGCCGCCGGCCTTCACCCTGTCCTGTGACCGTGGCCCAGTGGAGGACCAGGCACTCCGCCCTGGGCTGTCGGGTGTGGGTGACAGACTCTGGGGTTGTGGGGAGGTGGGGGGGCTGGGGACGGGCACCAGGTGTCCCCTCGTGCGGTATCTCCCTGCACTCAAGCACTGTGAATTGCCACTATAGGTGACACGTGAGCTTGGTGGGGGCCAGAGAGCCTGGCAGGTCCCCATCCTGCATGGCACGTATGTCCCTCCTGGGGTCCCTTGAGGTCACAGTCCTGATTGCTTTTGACTCCGCATTTTTCTGCAAAGTCTTAAGCCACCATCCGTCCCCCTGGACCCTGGACATTTGAGGGGGTGTCCCTGGGCTCCGCCCACCCTGTACCAGAAGCTCCCAGTCGCTGCCCACAGATGTCCCCAGACATCATCAGTGTCCCTTGGGGGACAGGGTCACCCCTCACTGGGAGGCTCCGATGACAGAAGGACTAGAAGATGCACTGCCCCAAGGGAGGGAAGCGAGTTCGGTACCTGGTCACCGCCGGGAGACAGTGAGCTCGCCTGGCTCCTGCATCGCCGCGGGCACAGACAGCGGCTGCTCCGCAAGAGTTCCGCACTTAACAAGCAAAATAAGGATCCACCCGTGACCCAGCAGCCTACACGCGCCCACTGAGACCTGGGCATCCCCCACCCCACCCGCATCCTCTGCCGAGGGCTCCCCAGGCTGTACACACACACACACACACACATGCACGCACGCACGCACGCACGCACGCACACACTTGGGCGCCGTGGAGGGAGGAGCCCCGGGTCCTAGCTGTGACCTGCTGCAGTCCGGGTGCACCTTGTTCCCAGCAGCCTGTCCCCGCAGAGCCCGAGCTGCAGTTGGGGTTTGTTTGGGCTTGGATTTTAGAAACACTGTCCGCTGCTTTTGTTTCTGAACACTGTGTGCTGAGGCCCGGTGGTCCCCACCCCTGCGTGTTGGTTACCTGCAGGATCCGGCTGCAGAGTTTTGTTGATTGGGTTTTTTTTTTTTTTTTTAACCTCCTTAACTTTCTAGAGGCAGGCAGCATGGAGGGCGGGTTGTGGGGGGCGGGGGAGGTGTCCGGGAGCTCCAGCCCTATGCTGTAGGGCTTCTGCTCCTGGAAGTTTGTTTTTGTATTTGTTTTCCTTAGTGCTAGGGATTGAACTCGGAACCTTTGCATTATGCTGCATACCCATCCCTTTTTATTTTTATTTTTTATTGCGAGACAGGGTCTTATTCGGTTGCCCAGGCTGGGTTCAAACTTGGGATCCTACTGCCTCAGCCTCCTAGAGGGTTGGGATAGCAGACATGTACCACCACCCCTGGCTCCCTGGAATTTTTTTTTTTTTTTTAGGTTTTTTGAGACAGGGTCTCGCTTTGTGGTTCAGGCTGGCCCTGAGCTCAGCCTCAAACTCACATCACAGCAATCCTCCTGCCTCTGCCTCCCGAGTGCTGGGATTACAGGCATGAGCCACCATGCCCGGCACTGTGGTATGTGGTACTGGTTGCTGCTGGGGTGAGTCTCCACGCCCAGTATTGTATGTGGTTACCGGGGATCGAACCCGGGTCCTTGCGCTTGCTAGACAGGCGCTGGAACCACTGAGCTAAATCCCCAGCCCCTCCCTGGAAGTTTTAAAGGCAGATGAAGGTGGTGTCGGTGCTAAGAACAAGGAGTCACTGCTGCTGTCTGTCCCCTCAGCTTGTGTCTCTCAGGCTAGTATGCAAGCTTTGGTTACTCTGGGATGAGGACAAAGGGAGCTGCCTCAGTGCCCGCCAGCTGGACTGTGTGGACTTCCTGTGCCATGGCTGGGCCTGTGCTACACTTACAGCTCTTTACAGGAATCGAAGTCTCAGGCTGGCTTGTAGACCCAGCTACTCCCGCCCCAGCCCTGTGTATCAGCTAGCAACGCTTCCTAACAAACTCGGCAATCCCATCGGCTTCGAGTAACCTGCGTGAGCCACATGTACAGGCCTGGAGCCAGCAGGCTGTCACGGAAAGGGGAAGAGGAGGAGCCCAGTTTGGCGGCCTCCTCCAGGTGTACACATGCGCACGCACATGTGCGCAGGGTCTCCAGTCTCATTTGGATTGTTTGAGAACGCGCGTCAGGGAAGCCTGAGGACGGAGGACTCCGCCCCTTGTGGGCTGTCAGCGCCTAACCCCCTCCCTCCGGCTCCTGGACTGCACCCTCCATCCTCAAAGCTGCGCTACAGAACCCCTTTTCGAGCCTTTCTTCGGGGAGGGATCACCTGATTAGGCCACGCCTACCTCAAGTGAACCCTTCCGAAAGCCTGCCTGTTAATCTGTCCACAGCCCACCCAGTCACGGGCCTCACCCACACCACACTCAAGGCAAAGAGGGGTCACACGAAGTCACGGCAGTCACCTGGACTTCACCAAAAACCCCTGGGGACACCAGCTCCACCGTGAGCCTGCACTGGGACACTGGCGACATGTGCGAACACGCGTGCTGTCCTGACGGCGGGAGCGCCCCCAGAGCCCACCCGGCCCCAGCGTGCACAGCGCCTGGCAGAAGCGCGGCTCCGGTCCCTTGTCCTGCTGACAAATGGGGAGCAGACCGGGCTGTGCCACCTCCTCGGTGCCATTTCCTGAAGCCACCCAGGGCAGCCAGAGAGCCCAGCTTGGAGCCCGGTCTCCCCCCTTGGAGTCACCACAGGCTTCGTGTTTTGTCGGGTGACCCTGGGAGTTTACGCAGGGTGGGCTCTGACGGCTTCGTGGTAGACCCCAGAGCTGTGATGTCCCCAGGGCCTGCCGCCCAGCCTGTCCCAACCCGGGTCAGGAGTGTGTGCAGCAAGTGCCCAGGGTGAGGAACAGAAAATCGCAGCTCCACACGGCCATCCTGGAGTCCACCCGGGCCAGAAGCCACAGCCGCTTGGTCCTGACCCGCCGCCTTCTTTGTTTGGTTTTGCTTGTTTTTTTGAGACAGGTCTCACTGTGTTGCCCAGGCTGGCCTCGAACTTTCAGCAATCCTCCTGCCTCTGCCTCCAGCACAGTGCTAGGATGGCAGGCGTGTGCCACTGCAGCTGGCTAGACTTGCTATCCTCTGTGCCAGGCGGGACCCTCTGCTTCCCACCCTGTCGGTCGTCAGCCACGAGGCGCCACCAGCCCAGCGCATTCCTGGCGTTCCTGTCCTCTGACGCGCCTGCCGCTCGCAGCCTCCCGCAGCTCCCGGGTGTCTGCATCGGCAGCCAGCGGGCCGCGCTTCCCCGGCTATGAGAACAATGTTTGGAATTCAGGGGGATCGGGGATCGCCGGCAGTCTTGCGTCTGCTGTCATCCTTCCCAGCGAACGGGAAAACACCTTGGCTGGCAATGGCATCACAACCCAAAAAAGGAGCCGTTTGTTCACGCAGGAAGCCGCTGGGCTCTGGGCCCGGCCCTCGAGCCAGGAAGGCCCAGCTTCCCTGGTGCCTGCAGACTCCACCCCGGCCTGGGCTGCCGCCTGCTCTTGCCCCTGTGCCCAGCCCAGCCGCACAGGGCCCCACTGCCAGGTCCCCCACCCACCGGGCAGTGGGGCCCCTGCTGTGCTGAGAATTTATCTTTCTTATTTTGCATTAATGAATATTTACAGTGTATAATGGTGACATATATGTAACACATCTTAATTCTTTTTACCCCTCCTTCTCCTCCCCTTCATCTCTTGGATCCCTCCCCATTTGCAAAAGATCTATCTCCCTGTTTTCTGTTGTCTATCTCTTATTCTGTTTTTTAAATTTATCCATATCTTGGGTTTCTTATATAAGAGAGACTGTGAAATTTAAGCTTGCGCATCTGATTTATTTCACTTAACTAGATGGTCTGAAAGTACATCCATTTTCCTGCAAGGACTCAAGATCAGCCTTTTTTTACGGCAGAGTAGCACTCTGTTGTGTGGAACTACTACACTTGCCCTGTCCGTTCTCCTGTGCACGGACCTGCAGGCCGGTGCTGAGCCAGCCCCGGGAGCTGCGCTGCGGTCCGCGCTTCGCTGGGATCTGCCATCTTGATCTGTCCGGAGGACCCTGGGAGGGCCTGAGGGGAACTTCTAGTCTTAGTTTTTGAGGACTCTCCATATTGGTTTCCGTGGTGAGCGCCCCCTTGGCAGCCATGGAGCTGGGGTTCCACCCGGTACATCTCCCTAAGATAGAAGAATCTTGCCGAGACCCAGAGTTTGCTTCGCATTTGACAACCCCCCCCCTCCAGGGCGTCTCTTCTCAGACTGCAGAGAGAAATGAAAGAAGGAAGTAAACTTGGGGGGCAGTACTGCCGCCTCCCCTCCAGTCCCTTCAAGGAACAAATGACCTTGTCAAGCCCTGGAGTACAGTCAATCAGAAGCTAGCAGGCGTCAGGTGTGGTGGTGCAGGCCTGTCGTCCCAGCACTCAGGAGGCTGAGGCAGGACGATCGCAGGTTTGTGTCCAGTCTGGGTAGAAGGCTGAGGGTGGAACTCAGCATTCCCAGCACTCCCACCACCTCAAAAAGGCAGGTGATGATGGGATTATTTGTTTCTTTTTTAAACTTCCTGTGGGTTGTTTTTTTCTTTTTCTTTTTCATGTTACCCAGGGTAGAACTCTGGCCGTTATGTTCCCAAGGAAGGCGCGGTGCCACTTGAGCTAAATCCTCAGCCCCTAAATTCCTGTTTTTAATCCATTCCTACAATTTGATAGCTTGAATATACCCCTATCTGATCCTGGGCCTTCTCTGCAAAATCAACTTAAGAGTGTAGTAGGAATCACCGTTTTCTATGCAGTCGGAGCTGCTAGCCACCCTCTAGCTCTGTGACTGCCAGACCAAGCCGCAGGGCCCTCAGAATGTCGGACAATTGCTACAAGTTCAAAGGCAACCTGGGGTACATGGCGAGTACAAGGTCAGACTAGACCCTGATTGTGCAGAGGGGGAAACTGTCTCCGAAAAAACAAGTTCACTGAAAACCAAGTGCTCGGGCACATGCTCTTATCCCAGCTATTTGGGAGGCTGAGGCAGGAGAATCCCTTGAGCCTAGGAGCTGGAAGCTATTCAGGACACAGAACCTTTTTGTCACCATTGTCTGATACGCACCTTTAATATCTGGCTTCTTTTACCTAGCGAGATGTTTTTGTGATTCATACATGTTGCTTCATCCACCGTGAGTTTGTTCTCTTTTTTTTAATAGCACAGTACTAGTCCATTGCGCACGTCAGCATTGTTTATTTGAGTGTTGTTGGCTCCAGCTTTCATCGTCACGCACGCAGACTTACGGACATCTTGTACACGTCCTTTTGTTATGTTTTTATTTATTTTGGGTGAATCCTGCGGGAGTGGAGATGCTGGGTCGTAGTGTGGTTATGCGTTTGGTCGTCTACGAAATGGCTACAACACCTCCCCGGGGGTGACGCCGTTTCACGCTCCCAGCCGTCCCGCAGGAGGCTCCCGGGTGATCCGCGTCCTCCCCAGTATTAGTGGTGTCCATCTTTCTACTGGTGGCATTCTGCTGATTATGAAGCGGGCCCCTGTTTCGGTGTTAGTGTGTATTCCCCTCCTGACTCACCACGAAGCACTTTCTTGTGCCTGTTGAACATCTCTCTGCCAGTTTGTAAGATATTTGTCCTGCCTGAGGTTCAGGGGCTTCTCCAGACTCTGACTGGGAGAATTTCTGCAAGGTAGTTCTGCCCCCTTCTCGCATTGCTTCCAGAGTTTCAGTGGTACAT
>PVIR01006848.1:0-63786 GCA_004026965.1 Petromus typicus
ACATCTCCTCGGTTTTAGTGTTTTGTCAGGAGTTTTTTATTATATTACAAAATGGTAGTTAATAATATAAAATATCAATAATATATTACAATATGAATATATATTTTGCAATTAGAATAAACATCAAAATTTTCATATCAGCTGCTAAAAGCAGCTGCTAAACCTAAAGCTAACATCAAAAATAAAAATCTATCTGAACTATAATGAAAATACCAATAGCACTCTATAACAAAAATAATCTGCTTAAATTGTCACACCGAAAGCAATTTTCACACCTGAAAATTGTATATTTCCTGTAACATATTACTTACACTGAAAGCACATATATCTGATTTTCCTGTCTTTTCTCATAGGGGAGAGTTGACATCTCTTTATTGTCCTTGTTGTCGTACTAGGTCTTCATGGTGCTGCACTTACATGTTCACCTGTCAGCTCACCTGCGTGCTTCATGTTGTCTTATGTGGTCCCAAAGTATCATTTTGTTTTTCCTCTGCTGTTAATCACTCATGAGTTCCAGCCCCACTCCTCTAAGAAAATTTCTCTGTGCTATTTTACATGCTATTTTCTTTGAAAGCTATCAAACTACGCCACACATGTTTACAGTTGTGTAAAACACAATCACTGGCCAACACTTTGTGTTTCGAGTGACATTGTAGTTGCTACATAACTCATCAGCAACTTCTCCTCTGATTTTGATTTTGTGGAAAGTTTCCCTCCCAGGCTTCTGTTCTGTCGGGGTTTCCCTACCAATATTTCCATCACGGTGCAGTGTTGACATCAGCAGGACCAGTTCTTTTCTTTGCCATATATGAGGCCAATGTAAATCTTTCTGAAATCCAAAGACTGTACTAAACAATTCCCTGTTTGAAATTGTAACGTTTCATTTGGCATTTCTGCTTATTTCTGCATACACTTCTTTCAATGATCAACTTGTGCTCTGTTAGCAAATACAACATCGATTGGGAGCTGGTAAACCAATTGTCGAATGTCACATTCCTCTGAGTTTGGGAGATGAGCAACAGATGGGTTCACAATACCATTCAGTTTATTACTGTATGAATAAGGACCTGATGGCTGAGTTTCAGGATAAACTTCTAAACTGAAAACATGATAAATCTATGCATCTATAAGGTAATAAATTTTTATGCCATATTTTCACCCATCATTTTTCCATACGTCATACATTCCTGTGATTACCATGAGAAATCCCTGCTAAGTACAGCTGATCTATGAATGCTTTCAGTTCAGCTAATGAAATGTCATAATAAAGTTATTTTTAATATGGCTCTTAGTGCCTACAGAACATTTTACTCATATTTCAGTCTTTGTATTTGTCACACCATCTTGTACCTTTCACTGTTGCAATTTTCAACACTGCATGACAATGCTGGCATTCTGTTTGATAGGTTTTACCCCTACCAAGATCCTCACTATATTTGCAGATTATATTAATCATAATCACATACTCATTGAATTATTCCATTTGGTTGTGTGACCATTTTGCAACATTTTGACTCATCAAACATGCACTCACATTGCTGTGGGTTTTTTGCCATCTGAATAAAGGAGGTCTGCATCATCAATTCTTGCTCCATTTCTCTGTAAAGGGAACTTGCATTCACATAGCCACCAAGCATGACCAGCCTCCTAACAAAGTACTGCCCCTCACTCAGCTCAGCAGTGAGAGAAGGCCTCTGAAAACAGCATCTCACACTGTGGTCCTGCTAACTCCTCCCAAAGCCTGGTTCTCACTTTGTCCTTCACTGGCTTCCTTTGCCAGTGCCCAACTACTCCTCCTGCTGCTTATTTCACATGATTTCCCCCTCATTCAGTGGAAATTCTAGCGGCTTAGTCTCTGTGTGTTAGGCAGATGTGGAGAGCTGGAGAATGGTGACAAAGTCGTGCTTTATAGAATTGTCATGCATATTCAGTGATGTGATTCACAGAAGTCACTTAACTGACCATTCGTCACTTTCTTACATATTAGCATCATCATCTAATAGCTTTTTTCTTCCCTCCCTCCCTCCAGCAACTCCTTCCACTGCCCTTTAACTGTGGTTCATTTTTCTTTTCCCTTCAAACATTATCTCCAATGCCCTAAATGGGTTCCTCAACTATAAACCTAGTTGGAGATTCTAGCTATAAAACTGTAAGGTCTCATGAATTTTTCATCCCAAGCTCTTAGCATGGTAAGACCTAAGTCTTAACCACTTAGATCTCTTACATTACCAAAGCAATTGCTTATTCAACACCTACAATTGCTGGAATTGTTCCTAATGGAATTTTAATGACCATCCACCATTTGATGGTATTATAGGTACACTGAGGACAGTTTGCTAGGTTGGTGCAAACTCCAGATAGCCAAAGGCCAGCTCACTCTCCACATAAGCACAGGAGGTCTAGGCCACCACGGTCAGATCCACAGTGAGACGTGTCTCACTGTGACAGTCTCATCATGAACTACAGATCAGTTGTGAATGAAGAAGAGATGGCAAAGGTGTATTGGATCAGGAAGAAACTGGGAATTATCAAAGGGTACCTGCAGATATAAGATGTGAATACACTGTGTCACAGAACTTTCAGCATCTTTGAGCTTTGCAGAACCTCGTCAACAGCTTTCCCCCAGAACTCTACTTTTATCTGGTCAAGGACCCTGGCAATAAAATGCCAATAGTGTTGAGCTCTCCCTGGAAGCAGAGAAGTGAGTATTTCTGTATCTCCTCTACCCCCCACATTTAGACTAGGGCAAACCTCACAGGTCCTGCTCAGTAAGTGCAAACTGGCAGAATAAATGGATGCTTTCAGATTCCAGCTAACCTCCTAACCATGCCATAGACACAGCCCTCAAGAAGGATGACCTCTTCCTTGCTGGTGGAAGTGTTAACCAGAACAACTACTATGAAATCAATATGGAGATTCCTCAAAAAACTAAAATTACACCCAGTTGCTCTCTTCTAGGTGTCTTCCTGAAAGACTTAAGGACATTGTACTACAGTGATCCATGCCTAACCATGTTCATAGCAGCACAGCTGACAATATCTGAATCTTAGAGGCTTCCCGTATGTCCATCAACAGATGAATGGATAAAGAAGTTGTGGTATTTATACACAGTAGAGTACTACTATGCATAAAGATAAACTAGTAATGGATAGGCACATGGATGCACCTTGAGACCATAATGTTAAGTGAAGTAAATCAAATACCGAAACTTAAATGTCACATGATTTCTCTTAAAAGAGAATTTCAAGTTATAAATGAAGATCAAAATAAAAGATAAACAACAGAAAGTAGAGAGACAGATCTTTCTCAAGTGGAAAGGGATAAGAGACAGAGGGAGAAGGGTGGGAAGAAAAGGAAAGGGAGTGAAAAAAGGAACTAAGTCATGTGTGCCTCTGTGCCAACTCCACACAAGGAAAGTAATCATTATGAACTACAAATGCGTACTAATTTTTTAAAAAGCATGACCATTTGACAAGTTTCAACCTGAGGGCTTCAGACAATACGTCATCCTCTCCATGTGGTATTTGGGTTCAAGCAGCCAAATTATCTGGTTGTTCTCCAAGGGCGCCCCCTGCTCCCAGCTTTCAGAGGTAAAGTGTTCCACACGGAAATCACGACCCGTCCTGCCCAGCATCACATCGACCTAGGTGTGGTGGTGCACGCCTATAATCCCAGAACTCCGGGAGGCTGGGACAGGAGGACTGCAAGCTCAGCCCCAGCATGGGCAACTAGTGACTTAGTGAAAATTTGTCCCAAAATACAGGAGAGCTGGAGACATAGCTCGATATAATATAGATCCAATCCCCAGCACCACAAAGAAATTCATATCTTTCTAAACACAAACAGCTGTAGTGATCAATCCAATTAGATTTAATCCTGAGAAGTTTGTTTGGACAACCAGAAAGAGTTAGTGAGAACTGGACTCCGTAATGCTTGTTTTAGGGAGGATGAAGTGGCAAGACAGGGATTCCGAAGATGAATACAGTGCAGTGGAACGAGGCAGCAGAACAAAGAGGAGAGATACCAGATGTTGATAACATTTTAGGGGCCACTGAATCTGGCCACTGTCCCCAGAATTTCCCTGTGTGACCTAACAAAGTCTTTTTTGTTTAAACTAGTTTGAGTTGGCTTTTCAGGCCCTAGTATACCGTTTCCTGAATACATCTGACTTCTGATGCACTGAGTTTGAGAATCACGTTTAAAATACACTTTTCCTGAGCAAATAATGTCATGTCTCAAGGCACTGAGTCAGGAGCTAAGGCTCCAAGGCCTCTCCGGTGACATGAAGAGAGAGCCATGGAGACATTTGTGAAACTTTCTAGGGTCTGAAGAGTTAAAAGTTCATTTTGTTTGACTTCCAAACACCTCTGGCAGGAAGTCACATGCGCCTGGAATGAGAGTATAGAAGTCGCCCTGATTGCCTCGCAGCAGCAAATTAACTCCCATTAACGTGTCTCTATTTATTTTCAGTCATTTGTTGCTGTTAAATATTTATCCTGGCATTTTAGTCAGGAAGGAGTTAGCAGGGCCTAATTGCCAGCCTGTGTTTTACAGACAGCTTGTACCATCAGATAGCTGTGCAAAGAAAACAATAGAAGCTTCACATTCAGCCCCCGGAATGTCAGCTATGCGGCCCTAAAACCGAGTCATTTTAGAGAGCTTCAGATGGGCCACAAGTCTTTGGTAGGGTCCAAAACCTGAAGTGCTTCCAGAGCATCTTTGTTTCTATACGGGCAAGTTTTTCTCCAAAATGGGTAAAAATCACAATTCTTGTATACATATAAAATGAACACATATCAAAGATTTTAGTCTGTTCACCAGTAAATGAGGAATCCTAAGGTGTTAAACTGGTCCGGAGGAGAATCCAGAGCAGGTGCGTGTGCAGGCGATCCGAAATTCTGCAGAGCTAATAGATCTGTGAAGATATTGACTCTCCAGCCCTCCACTCAGCCTTCAGTGGCCTGGGTCATTGCCATGACAGTGGCTTTTCAGTTCACAGAGCTGCAAGTGGCTCAAAGACAGTGCAAGACCATTATTTTAAAAATAAATAAATGAAGAACTCAAATTAAGGAACTGGAGAGTGCCTCACAGGTGATATCCAAGAGCTGCTCTCTCCTCTTGCCACAAAGTTTGTACAAGCTTCTCTTAGTTTACGAGGATTCCACTAAGCGAGACACATTACAGGTGTGAAATGAACATTGTTATGTTTTTTAAAAAGCCTTACTAAGACTTGCTTCCTTTTGAGAATAAATATCGCAATATTCATTTCCTGGGGCATGAAGATTCAACTTAGCACCTGGGAAATGCACTAGGACCACAGTAAATATGCAGCTCCTAAAAATTTAGGAAGAAAATGTGTGAGTCCTTTAGTACACCTTTCCCCTACCTCCTTCCACCTGAGACTGATTTCCTGGCCATCTGATACTGAGTCTATGGAGCACTGCCTTTGAGCTATTGTAGGACTCTGTAAATTGTGGATAATGCATAACTGTGTCCTCTCCTCTGGATATGCAGTGCCCTCCCCTAAGCCACTTGTGTCAAAGACTTGATCTTCATTTGGTCCCACTGGAAGATGATGGAATCTTTAACAGGCAGGTCTATGGAAGGTTGTAGGCCACTAGGGGGAATTTTGGGAAGGGACTCTTTCTCACTCTCTTTTTTTAATGTCCTAGTCACTCCTACCATGAATACTAAGTCCACCCAAGCCCCAAGAAATGGGGCCAATCCGGCGCCTGCCTGTCTTGCAAGCGCAAGGACCCGGGTTCAATCCCCGGAAACCACATAACAATACTGGGTGTGGAGACTCACCCCAGCGGTAACCAGTACCACATACCAATGCCGGGCGTGGTGGCTCACGTCTGTAATCCCAGCACTCGGGAGGCAGAGCCAGGAGGATTGCTGTGATGTGAGTTTGAGGCTGAGCTCAGGGCCAGCCTGAACCACAAAGCGAGACCCTGTCTCAAAAAAAAAAAAAGAAATGGGGCCAAGCTGTTATCAATTTAAACCTCTGAAGGCAGGAGCCAAAATCAACCTGGTCACTTTAGAAGTTGAATATCTCAGGTCATTTTATCTTTGAGTGAAACCTCCCTAGTGTGCAGTGCAAGTAATTTCTATTCACAGATATGTAAATAAATTCTGATTATCTGCCTTTCCTCCTCCAAGAAGGCAGTTTTGCAGTCATTTGCATTTTTTAAATATTAAAAGTTAAATGAGGAGGCCAGGGATTTAGCTCAATGATGCTATGCCTGCATTGTAAGTACAAAGTCCTGAGTTTGATCCCTAGTATTGAAAGGGCAGGTGGGACAAAAAACCCTTTCATACGGATTGAACTAGAGCCTTAAGTTGAGCCTAGGGCCTTTTTCTTTACTTATTTGAGACAGAATCTCCCTAAGTCATTATGTTGCCCAGGCTGGGCTTGAATTTGCAGTCCTCCTGCCTCAACCTCCTAGAGTATGAAGATTACAGGCATCCACCACCACCCCTACTCATTTTGTCATTTTTGATCCATGAGAGTCTCTGCACTTTAACTTCTCCTCTAGTTTTAACTATTATTACAAGCTGGTTCCTCAAATATTGTGGACACTACCTTTGGTTAAAACACACTGAATCTGTCACTGCAGTAAAAGAAGAAAGCCACCTGCAAAGTGTGGCCACATTGCAGAGGAAGCTTCACAGAAAGGGCTTGATCAACAAAAGCAATCCATTGAGCCACAGCAGTCTGGAAGAGGTGCAGGCAGCAATGGGTGAGTTTCACAGCATCTTCCGGAAGATCTGGAAATGGGCCCTGCCTGGGAAGCCGCTCCAGGAAGCGTGCTAAGGAAGATCGCAAGGTACCACTTCCAAGACATACGGGGGAACCGCACAGACTCAGGGTAATGCAGAGAGAAGTGTGGTGGGTCTCAGGACTAGATTGTAAGCACCCACATATATGCTTCCGTGGAACCGTCATTTCTTTCCAGCCTGAGCATGGGGTAGGGAGATTATGTTCTCAGCCCCTGTGAGGTCACCTGGTGGGTTGAGTTCAAGGACAGATGTTCTCCCGGGTGTAATCAGTCCTGATCTTCCATGTGGCTGGCGATTTAACAGTGCAGCGCCTGCCCCTCCTCCAGAAGCCATTGTGAGCTCTAAGCCCTCTGGTCCAAACTAGCCCTTCCCCAACTTCGGAGGCCTCTCAGATGAGATCTAAAATTTTACCAGTTTTGGTGCAGTGACCCCAACTTGGCGAAAGATAGATCAGCAGAAGAAAAGGAAGACACTATTTGGCATAAATATTTTAATTTTTATTACACAGAGGTAACTATAGAAAAGAAATTAGCTCCATAGAAACATACATGTAAATGCTTATAAACTAGTTTTTAAAAGGCTAACTAAACTGTGTGTGTGTGTGTGTGTGTGTGTGTGTGTGTGGTGACAAGATAAAGGAAAGTGAGAATTTGGGTTCCTGGTGCAATACATTGTGGGAGGTGACTAGGAAATGTGTTATAGATAAAGATTGTTTAGTGAGGCTTGTTAGGAAGGTGAGAGAGTCATTCTCTTCCTAGAATAGGAGAAGGGAACACCTTAACTAATGGAAACTTATGCCACTTTATAGAAGGAAATTTATGCCCTCCTTTTAGGGAAAGGTAGGAGCTCTTCCTATGTCTGATGTTTCTCAGTTGCCTCAAATAATCATAGGCCAGAGCAACATATTTCAGGGAAGCGCATGGCGACCTCCTCCATGGCCTTGGCGCCATTGTCTAAACTGCCTGCTATTCTCTCCTCCGCAGCACACAGGATCCCCAGCTTCCCAGGCCCGTTAGAAGACATAAGATGAAGAGACTGAAGGAAAGGTAAAAATTCTACATCCAGGATTCCCCTCAAGTGGAGATCTACTGGTCTCTTATTCCTAAAGGACAAAACAATGGACCAATAAATAAATAAACCTTAGAAGAAGGCAATGCATAGAAATCCAAGGGAAAAAGCCCATTAAAACTAAGCAAATTTTTCTAAGATTTCATTAGATTCCATAGCTTATCATAACTCATTGCTTCCATAGATCCTATTTTTCATTGTTTGCACACATGATAATCCTCTTTTTTCCTAAGAAAAAAAGAAATATCTCATCATTGGCCAAGATTACTCATAGTAGAGTCAATGCTGGTGTATTCAATTATAACTTCTAACCACATAACTTCTTTTTCCTGAAGAAAAATTGGGGGATAGGAGTTATGGGAAAGGGCATGGATAATTGTCAACTGTCACACATCAGCATTGTGAAGATCAGCAGTGCTCACGAATACACACATCACAGCTTTCTACAGCTGCACACATACATACAGTTTCTCAAAGTGGAAACAGCTAGCATATCACTTAACAGTCCTAGAGACAGTGCTGGGCTCAGGAAACACACCAAAGTGTGGTTTCGCTCTGACACACTGAATACTTTGAACCAAGGAAACAGAGCTGGGAATCCCTGGCACTTCCACCCCCTGACTTATCCCCCTGCCCTCTGGAAGTGCAGCGCACCCTCTGAGGTTGTCCTGACGGAACTTCAGGAACGGAGACTTGAGCTGACACCTCAGCCAGCGCCCAGACTTGGTTGGCCCCAGGCTTTTTCTGTTCTTCAAACCTGTTCCAGTTATTTACTCTCCATAAGTTTCCTGCACCTCCCCAACTCCCCTGTCTCCTGTGGAACTTCTAAATCCCCTTGGTTTGGGGGTGATCGCCTGCCATGATGCCTCTGTGCATGTAATAAATCTGCATCTTGTCCTGCTACTAATCCATCTGCTGTCCATTTATTTCAGCAGAGTCACTAGGTCAGTTGTTGAACCACCAGAGGAGAAGAGAAGTTCCTTTCTCCTCTTATTAATAGCATATAAAAATAAGAAGAAAGTATCTGAAATTATGGCCAGTAATTACTTCATTACTTTTACTTAGAAGTTATCTAGCAATCCAGTTAATAACAATTCATTAACTCCAAATTTAATGCATTCTATAACTCCTAGAAGTTAGCTGACATACTTCAAAACATAATTACTGTTGAAATAAGTTTTTCAGAATAAATCAACTTAAATTTTTATTTTTATCATAGTAAGCCTCAAGTAAAAGTAACACCGGCTTATTTGCCCTGTTAACCTGTGTGGATTTAAAACATACTCAATAAAATTTTACTACCTCTGCAGGCCAGGGAAGACACAACTCATTAACTTGGTTTACAAAATTTTTCCTAAGTTGTGTGGACTTGCACTCATCCTATTAAATACATCTCCATGAGGGATCGGAGGACACTCTGGGGAGGGGTGGGAGGAAAGCTACTGTTGAAGACAACAACGACAATTTAGGGGACTCTAAGAGAAAGACAGCAGAGAGCCTTTTCTTTTGCTCTGGCCAAGAAATCTCCTTAAAAAGGGTCTTGGAACCCGAGTTCTTTGCCTACTTTTTTAATGACAATTAAGAAAACCATTGGTGGTTTGAAGTCTGCTCCATCTAAAGTGAGTCTCCCAGTCCCCAAAGCTGACTTATTGAGGGGCCAACTCCCATCCTCTTCCTCTAAATTTCCTCTTCTTGGTGACAATAAAATGATAAGACCAGAGAGAGACCGACGTCAGCACCAGTTTTATTACTAGGGCAGACTCCATCCAGATATCGCAACTTTTTTTCTTCCAATTTGGAAACCTAAGAAAGACTCTTTGTGCCAGGACTGGGGGTTGAACCCAGGAGCTTTATGCTGGATTATATCTATAGCCCTTTTTCAATTTTTTGTTTTGAAACAGGATCTTACTAAAGTGCTAAATTGCTTGGATTAGGCTCAAGTTTGCAATCCTCCTGCCTCCATCACCTAGAATACAGAGATTATAAGCATGTGCCACCACACCCAGTTTAAGGGGATTTCTGGGTAGTGAAATAAACTCAGCATCCAGGAGCTCAGTAAAAGTCACCAAATTTCCAACTAGTATTTATCTTCTAGTGAGGCTCAGAACCATCACCCTAAAATAGGACTGTAGAAGACCTGATTAGGATCCCCCATAATACACCTCTTCGCACAAAGATAATTCACTGAAATGTAAGAGAAACTAGCATCTAGGCAGTGAACCTCCATTTGTAAGGCTATCTTGCTCAGTACCTGTAGAAGCATAAATAAGTCACATGAAATTCTTTTCTCTTTGGAAGGAGCAGCGGCTTAGACCTGCACAACAAGCTAGGGAGATTACCTATCATCCACGCTACTGTGAGGCTGAGGCAGGAGAGTCCTGAGATTTAAGGCCAGCCCGAGCACCACAGAGAGACTTCCGCTTCGTCAATCAATTAGCCAGCTAATGAATCAATAAAAGCTAACACGACTTTGTCTTCTGGTGCTTCTCTTAGCCAGTGTTATCCAAGGGCCATCTTAACTCAATTTTACCCACACCTTCACTTTCCCTTCTAAAGGCCAGAAGTCAAAGACGACTCCCGGATATTTGCTCCACAGTTTGCTTGTTTCTGCAATTTCTCGCTCACAAATACAGAGGTATGCATGTTCTCAGGCTCCCCTTGGTTTGGCTCTGGCTAATCTGTCTTTCCTTAAGGTCGCCCAGCTGAGAACATGTGCATGTGAACACATGCTCACAGGGAAATACCTTGAGCTGATGGCTACCTATGTTTAATGTCTTAAGAGATTTTTGTGAACAACCCAAGCATAATTTAAAGAACATATGTATTAGGTTTATGTAAATAGAATGAAAGTTTTATGAATGGATTTTTCAATTTTTAAAATTCCCCCTTGATAGTCATAGGACAAACAGGAAATTGCAACTGAAATTATAGAACTACTACGGTATCAGTTGCTATGACGGTAAGTTTCAGGGTACACACACAACACAACCTCACTGCTGCAAAAACTAAAGGCACGTGTTCTGTGTTTTGTGGTTACCTCCCCTTGAGCAGACTATTCCAGTACTTTAAAGAGAAAAAATGTAATTATTTTTTAGATGATTAATTTGAAATCTAAAACCAAAGTATCAGTTTGCAATAAAAATAGTTATATAATGCTGTCAGGGTAGCTTTTGTATCTTAAGAAGATGCTTCCTGATCAGGGCTTGATGGTACATTCCTGTAATTCCAGCCCTCTGGAAGGCTGAGGCAGGACAGTTACAAGTTCAAGCCCCATCTGGGAAACCTAGTGATTTAGTGAGATCCTATTTTAAACTTAAAAAAAAAATTAAAGGCAGGGGATGTATCTCCGTGTGAAAGTCCCTAAATCATCCCCAGTAGCACTAAAAGGAGATGTAGAAAGGATGGTCCCAGAGGTATAGACCAGCAGAGTCACTGTCCCTTCCATCCCCAGCCCCACAACCCACATCAAAATCAGAATCTTACCACCCTGTCAGGCCTCCTGACACCCGGGTCCCAGCACGGCCTCATGATAATTTCAAAAACAGCAACCCATTTATTTCCAGAAAAAGAGAATGCTGCAAAACACAAAAGAGAGAAAAACAGAGTGATAGAGAGAGATTTGCTAAAGAATTTCACAAAGCCCAGACTCAGTCGTGGGGTGTGGCTGAGACACTGGGTGGTCTCCGCTACACCCTGCTCCTGACTTTCTGGCCCCGTGTGCTCTTGACTTCAGTCACCATGGAGAGCATCAGAAACAGTCGAGTCGACCGACCACGCATGAAGCCTTATCTTCCAGCTATGCCTTCTTTCAGAAGTCCCCGCCCACAGGCTCCGGGAGGACCCCAGCACTAATGAGTCCCTCTCCAAATTTACAGTAGCAGCTCAAGCCCACCCCTGACTCCCACTTACACGGGGGTCAGACTTCCTCTTCAGCCAAAATTTCAATAGCAGGTAGATCATCGACCTGAACTTTCAACGTGAACAGTGAAAATAAAAGCCAACTCCCACTCCACACTTTCCTCAGTGAGATGCTGAGCCTGAGCTTGCTTTCAAATAAACATCTATTTGCCCCATGAAAAGAAGGGCTCTCTGTGCTGCAGGTTAAACAGAGACTGCTTCTCATGGTAGTTGTGACGACGTCTGAGCAGCCATTTGTCATTAAATACCGTAACCTTTTCCACTGGAGAACTCCAGGCCCCCAGGCCCCACTTCTTCAAACATCAGCATTACTGTTCTTGTTGGCAACACAGATGAACTGTGTTGTTGGCAAATTAAAGCGATGCAAGTAACCCCTTTAATAGGTTTGGAGAATGAAGTCAAGGTGTGATGGTTGAACATGCACCCAACACACACACACACACACACACACACACACACACACACACACACACACACACGTCTAACAAGACTGAGCAACTAACTAACAAGCACTGAGATTCTTTAAAATCAGATTTCAAAGATGTAATTAAGGTGAGTGGTGAAGGTGATTATGATTCTGGAGAAGCGAGCCCACCCAGTTTTCTTTCCCAGAAAGAGAGGAGATAAGGGGAAGGAAACAGGAGGGGATAGAGAGGAAATAAGGAAGCTCCTGAGAAGAGTCACTCCAAAGTTTTCCCTGTCTGCGGAAGGCCCAGCAGGGGGCGTGGTTCTTGTCCTCAGGAGGCTGGAGCGGCCACGGATTAGAGCAAGTTGCAGGAGAGGAGCCATCAGAAGGAAGATATCGGTCCTCCATGTAACCTGTGCTGTTTCGGTGCTTGTGGTGGTTTGAGGGGGTTTGTTTTGTTGGTTTATGGGTGTACAGTGCTTGGAATTGAACTTGGAGCCCTTGGACTGAGCTATAACTGCAATGCCAGCCTTTCTTTCTTCTTTCTTATTTTCTTCCTTCTTTCTATTCTTCCGTCCCTTTCTTTATGAACCAGAGTCTTGCTAAATCACTAAGTTGCCCAGATGTGCTTGAACTTGGGATCCTACCACCTCAGCCTCCCAGAGCACTGGGAGAACAGGCTCGTGCCTCCACATCTGGGACCTTGTGACTTTTGACTCCTGTGTTACTGAGAATTCACAATCCAGGGCAGAAGAAGAGAAAGAGAGAAATCTGGAGGCAGCTCAAGGGTCCAGCAGTTGCTAGCTGGACAAGCAGAAGAGCAGGAGGTAAAGCCCAACTCACATCCATGTGGAGAGTCCCAATAGCCTCGCAGACTTCACCACGGAGCGCAGAGCAGCAGGATGCCGCCAGCCTCCTGTGTCCCACAGCAAACCAGAGAACCCTGTGTCGGACCCTCCAAGGACACTGATTTCGTTAACTCAAACCAGAGAGGAGCCTCTGGGAGAGGAGAGGCCACACTTAAGGGAGGGAGCAGTTTTGTGAAAAACAGAACACAGCACCGAGAGAGTGTCCCCTGAAAGGCCTTGGCCGAAGACAAGGGCTGATGGCAGGAGGTGGCAATGCCCACAGGAGACCAGCGTGTGGAAGAGCTCCCACTTCCTGGCAGATTCCCCCAACGAGACGGTTGGTGCCGAGCACACAGTTGTAAGCACTGCCTCGTGGTTCTGGATTCGATGCTGAGTGCGGATGCTCAGGAGAGTCCTGGATGGCCACCCTTCCCACACAGAGGATAAGGCCGAGCCCGGACACCTGGCCATTCACCTCCATCTCTACCGCCACCAGCACACGCAGAGCAGCGTCCCAGCAGTCGCCCGTGTCCTACAACTGTCTGTGGGGACAAACATGACCAGCGTAGCAGAGGAGAGCTGTCCGAGTGGAAGCCAAGGACCCTTGACATGTGGTCAGCACAACTCCAGAGCTGAATTTGAATTATAATTCACTATAATTTAAATCACTCCTTGTGGCTGTGGCTAATGACTGTCCTGGTGGACAGAGCGCCCCCTGAGAAGTATTCCCTTTCACTTTGTTCCAGCCACTGAGATATCACAGGGTCATCAGCCCCCGAGTACCATGGGCTCCGTCCACAAGCTGGTGACGGCATCTCGCGCATCTCCTCAACGGGGAGCATCTGGCTCCTCAGTAACAGGCCCCACAGGGGTCACTGGAAGGTGAGGAGGAAACAGACAGCATCGAAGAGTAGGACTGCAGCAGGAGGAGGGAGAAGAGATGGATACAATTACATATCGCAGAGCCGGGAGGATTAGAAGCCCTATGAAGTGAATGTCAGGCAACATGATATTCTACAGGTGTGAAAGTAGCATTCTACAGAGTGGACCAGCACTCTCTAAATCAAACATATCTACTGTTAGGGAAGAAGAGGAGAGAGAGAGGCAAGTCATAAATTAGAGCCAAACAGACAGGAGAGATGGGCAGGCTAGGCAGCCCAGCAGGTCAGACTCAGGCCTCACCACCCAAGAACGGAGGCTTTACCAAGGGGAGATGTTTTCTAAATAAATGCACACAAAAATAGCACCGTGCAGCTGACAGATGAGGAAACTGAGGCCAATGACTCAAGTTCATGCAGGTTATGAGCTTGTACCTGAGTCTGCTGCAGGGAGGTGACTCCAGAGCCTCCTCCTCATGCAGGTGCACAGGAAGAGGATGGAAGATAAAAGCAGCGAGTGAGGTCCTCGTGATGGTCCAGGGATCGAGGAGCACAGCAGTCCTCTCGTGGGATGGACGCATGGGGCCCAAGATCAGAAGCCGGGGCACAGGTTGGGGACCTGACTTCCGGGCCCAGCTGCCACATGGGGATTGGAAGCATTCATGTGCAGGTGTCAGTAAGGTAACTAAGAGCAGGTGATATCCCTGTCTTGTCCCACCTGAACACAGTGGACCAAATGCATGGAGAGGCTGAGGCTGGAGATACAATATTAATTGGGTATCGCAACAATGTGGACCAAATTTCAAAGAAGGAAGTTGGCAGCAGAAAACTGACATTAATCACCCACATGTGTCACTCCAGCTAGATCTCTGAACTGTTCACGATTTCATTTCACCTCGTTATCCCTACTACGGACCTATCAGAGAGGTGACCTGAGGCAAACATCTGCCATTTGTCTGCCAACATCTCTTCCCTCTTTTTCTAGAAAATTTGACAATCTGGGCTTGATCAAAATCCTCTCATGATCAACTAAGCCAATAGCACAGGAATGGGTCACGTGACTTCCCCTAAGCCAATCAGCAGCTCCCATCCTCTAGCCCTTGTGATTGGTTCATTTCTGAAAGAGAAATAATCATTTAGCTACTGGGGCAAACTAGGCTTTAAGAGATAAAACTCGGGCGGGGGAGTTAGCTCAGTGGTTCTGGCGCCTGTCTTGCAAGCGCAAGGACTGGGGTTCGATCCCCGGTAACTACATACCATACTGGGCGTGGAGACTCACGCCCAGCAGCAACTAGTACCACATACTACAGTGCCAGGCATGGTGGCTCACACCTGTCATCCCAGCACTCGGGAGGCAGAGGCAGGAGGATTGCTGTGATGTGAGTTGGAGGCTGAGGTCAGGGCCAGCCTGAACCACAAAGCGAGACCCTGTCTCAAAAAAACCTTAAAAAAAAGAGATAAAACTAACTTGCCCAAATTTGTGTATTTATTAATTAAGTCAAGATTTGAAGTCTCATCTTTATTTCATCCTAATAGCTGACTGAGAAGACTAAATTTATAACTCACTGCAATGAGACAAATATCAAAATAAAGACAGCAGAAAGACAGAGTGAAGGGACAGAGAATAAAAGAATAAGATATAAAGTTGATCAATTCCTGTAGATTCTGAAAATCTGAGAACTTTTTCCTGAATGTTGCAGTCTCTCCGCATAAGACTGGAGATCCAGGATGGATCCTGGGTGTTTTAAGCCCCAGTTGTGTGTATAGCACTTAAGAGAACATCCCATCTGTTTACTGATTTGCAAAAACATCGATACTGGTACCTATAAAATAATTTGGGTTTTATTGCTGGGAATAATCTGCCATCTGGGCACTTCAGTGCGTCATACACCTTGTTTCTTGCTGTCCTAAACTTGGAAAGTCCATCACCCAGCTCAGAGCTGAATTCGATTCACGTGGGGACACTGCCCTCTGCAGGTGCAGTGTAGACAGCCCTTTCAGAGAGAAGCCTCAGCTTACACCTGGCGCTCACTACACAGGGTGCAGCTATCAGACACTGTGCTCTGACTCCCTCATATGTACTAAATCATTGCAACCCCAAAACTTCTTGAGGCTGAGAACTGTAATTTTCTTCTTTTTCAGAGGAGAGGTCTGTTTCCCAGAGGGATGAGTGGCTTGTCCAAAACAAGCCACTAATGAGCAGCAGAGCCCACTGGAGCCCAGGCCACCTTGGTCCTGCTAACCCTTGACCTCACTGCCCCCCAGGGCAAGGAGCTGGTGATGCCAAAGCCACTGTCTCCTGGCAGGAATCTGACATAGAATATACATTCTCTAGTTCTCTCTGCCAATGGAAGCTAAGGAAAAGGAAACATGCCTTGCCTGGGGGGGTCACGCAGCCCTTCCTGGTGCACCGCTCGGGGCTCCCTGCAGGAGCCTTGCTGCAGCATTTGCACCTTGGCCACCCTTTCCTGGGGGATGAACCAGTTGGGGCTGAGCCCAGGAGATGACAGGGCCTGGCGAGGTGTCTCTGAGCGTCACTGCAGCCTCATTCCTGCCTGGACCAGTACCCTGCACCTGACATCCTACCCAGTGAGGCAAACAGTCTCCATGGACAGGATGACATGAGGAACAAACACAGCAGAGTAGGTAAACTTCACTCCTAATGCCAACAGGAAGGTGAGGCGATATTAGTGAAATTTATAAAATGTCAGGAGCCAGCCAGCCAGAGTGAGGCTTCGTTTAGCTCTGGGGAGGGTCAAAGGGGTAAAACAGACACGGCAAACCTGGGTACAAACCACAAGAGCTCGTGTCCTCACAACTGCAGACTCCTGCTGAGCAGCTCACTGTGCTCAGAGTGAGGAGGTGTCCTGGCTGGGTCGGGGTGGGGCAGGGTGCAATTCAGCACCCTCTGAGGGCCACGAGCAAGTGAGAAGTTACCTCCGTCTCAGCTCCAGGGCTTGCCCCTGGGCAAGGTGGGCACAGCCAAGTTCTTTCAGTCTAGAAAGGCAGAAACAAGCCATACCACCTGAGAGATGCACAGAGCCTGGCAGCAAGGAAAGTCACCTCTTCACAGCCTCTGCCTACACCTGCCCTCACTGGCTGGCTTGTGTGCCAGAGCTTTCTGTGTTAGAAGCCTGATCTGCAGTATGGGGAAGTAGGTACAGGATCCGTTAAGAGAAGAGGCCAATAGAGCGTGGTCAGGTTGCTGTGGATGCCACCCCTGGAAAGGATCGCGTGGTTCTGCCAGGCCGTGGTGAGCTCTCACGAGAGTGGGTGAGTAAGCAAGACCGCCCAGAAGCCTGTGTCTTATTTCTGCATCTCTGCTGTGTTGTGACCCAGCCAGGGATCTCCACTAGGGCCGAGAAGAAGCTGGTGTTTTGTTTGTCAATCTCCAAAACTATTTAGCTCTAAACTTTTAGGATATTTTGATATAACAATAAAACACAGAAACAGAAATAATACACACACCCAGAGTCGCAGCGCTTAGGTGACCCAGAAGCTCCACTCACAATGAGACAAATATCGGGCCGGGGATTTAGCTCAGTGGTTCGGGCGCCTGTCTTGCAAGTGCAAGGACCCGGGTTCAATCCCCTGGAAACCACATACCATACTGGGTGTGGAGACTCACGCCCAGCAGCAACCAGTACCACATACCACAGTGCTGGGCATGGTGGCTCATGCCTGTCATCCCAGCACTCGGGAGGCAGAGGCAGGAGGATTGTTGTGATGTGAGTTGGAGGCTGAGGTCAGGGCCAGCCTGAACCACAAAGCGAGACCCTGTCTCAAAAAACCTTAAAAAAACAAAAACAATGAGACAAATATCAAAATAAAGACACATGGGAGAACACAAGGGCCACCAGCTTGGCAGGGATGCTGTCGTGTGCAGAGCAGGACTGGCTTTGGAGCCAGCTCACCGCGGAAGGAAAGGAGGCCTGAGCCTGCCAGCTGGGTCCCTGGCTTTGTAACAAGGGAAGAAGACACCACATGCTCTGCTTCTGGTCATGAGTGGGACCCTTCTCATGTCTACCCACCCATGTATTCAGAAGGTAAGGGGTAAATTTTATGTTGGCCCAACTACAGTGCCCAGGTATCTGATCAAACACTAATCCAAATGCTTCTCTGCAGGTTTGAGAAATGAGTGTGTGGAAACCCCGGCACCAGGCAGAGTCACAGGAGAGAGGTGTGCAGTCACTGACATGCACCTGGGACAGGAGCCCAGTAAAATGTGAAGCCCAAAGAAGAAGAAGCCCAAATGTGTTCAGGCTTGAACACTTTCCTCCCGGGGAGGGAGTGGGGGCCATGGCCACTTTCAGAAATGGAGTGAAAGATTAGGGGCGAAATGTGCACACAGAAAACAGAACCCTGGGACATGGACCCTCGGGCTGCAGGTGCCCAGCGGTCCTTCCAGGCTCTTGCTGTCCCACTCAGAGAACTGGACAGTGCAAATCACAAATGGTAAAATTTGACATCTTTTTAAAAGTAAAATAAAGAGAAAGAAAAGAAGAAGAAATGCTCAAGAAGCAAAAAAAAAAAATGTTCTGAGAAAAGAGAGTGTCCACTGCACACAGGACAGCCCACTGCAAGGACGAGAGGGCAGGGTGACGAGGCACATGCCGCTGTCTTTCATTCTTTTGACCTCAGACCCCTTTCGACGTCATCTCACACGAGCTTTGAGGACGCTCTGCACATGTGATCTGACAGCTGTCAAGATCGGCCGGTCGTGCCCAGCTGTCGCCGGCTCCACACCGACCACCTGCTCTACGGTGTGAGCTTGATTTCAGCTTTCCTACTGTGAAATGGCTCTCATGCTCCTTGGTGAACAGACTTTCCTGTGGGGACTTGAAGACACTTGTGCTCACTTTGGGAAATCTAGTGTTCAGTTAGATGAGGAAACTTGACAGAGAAGCTTGCTATACTTTGGGATAAAGAGAGGACCGAAGATGACTGAGAGACAGGAGGGGCACACGCGGGCCAGAGAGACCTGAGTGTTGTATCAGTTTCGCCAGCCCAGCATGTCGAAGCATCACATTTTGAGGTGCCATCTCCTGCACCCCACCAGCATACCATCCTGCCCCATAAATCTCATAAATCTTAGATCTGCCTTTCTTCACCCTCACATGAATCGATCTTTAACTCATCGCCTACTTCCCTCTGGAGGGTCTTATGTGACACATGGGGTTCACAGCAATGTCTCAGGGTTTGGCAAGCAGAGCAGCAAGTTGGACACACTGTGATCACACATGTGTCCCCGGGTGTGGAGAGCGGGGGGGGGGCACTTTAAAGAGGAGTAAATTCCCTTACAAGAGATTTGTCCCAGACTTCTCCTCCTGGGGATGACACAGCAGAAACCTCACCCTGTGCTCCTCCTTCAAAGCAGCTCCCTCTGTTTAAGCCTCTCCTGCTGGAGCACCTCTGGGTGCTCACCTGTCAGGTGTCACCTGTCACCCAGCACCTCATCTCACTCAGCTCTCTAGCTGTGCGACTCGGGCGCTGCTGCTAACAGGATGCGGGCTTTGCCTCACTCTCTGTTCTTTTTCCATTCCCCAACTTTGAAGTTCTGAGCTTCCTTTGCTGCTGTAACCCTACATCTAACCCTTCAGCTTTGAGATCAGCCTCAAAAATGTCCCCCCTGGGCCGGGGATGTAGCTCAGTGGTCCTGGTATCTCTCTTGCAAACACAAGGTACCCAGGTCAATCCTCAGTACCAAAAAAAAAAGTCTCACTTATCCATCTTTCCTTTCCACAAAGGAAATTAATGGGAGAAATGTCATATGTATATCTGTGACCGTGACTTTAGACACCTTGGATATCTCTAAATGCACTGCTTCTCAGGGGCCAGTTTGAGGATTTGTAGGGGCAACATTAAAAGGCAAAATACTACAGAAATTAGTAAGGGTGGCACAGGCTAGTTCTGCACAGTCATGGACGATCTCATCCCACACAAAAAACTCCCTACTGGAAATCCACGTGAATGAAAATCCTGTTCGTAGCTCTCTGACTCTGATTTTATTTCACATATAAGTTTTCAGTACCTTTGTGCATTTTAACACCCACCTTCCTAGGAATGTAGCAAGATCCATGTGTGCAGAGTGAGTTGAATGTAGAACTTCAGCGGGATTCGCTGCCGACTTGGAAGAGTCACTCATACTCCCAAGGGAGAGCGTCAGCTGTGTCCCCTCACGGGGGCCCTCGCTCTCGGGGTCCCCTGAGGGCTGGGGGCAAGCCCCATCCTTGAGCATCGTGAGCAGCCAGGTCTGGCGTTCACATCCAGAAACATTACACACTATTCCAGCTCCAGCTCCTCCCTACTCTCCTCCCCTGTAAAGTGGTCGTGCTGGTGTGGGTATAAAGTGGTGCAACTTCTAAAGAAAATGATAAGGACATTATGGAAAAAATTAAAATTGCAGTCACCTTAGGACCCAGCAAGGACACTTCTAGTCCACACTCCTCAGGAAGTGAAACGCAGGGAGCAGACAGCTGGGCACCTCCCCGGGCTTGTCACCGCTTCATTCACAACAGCAAAGGGTGGGGGCGACCAGATGTTAACAAGTGGGTCACAAGCATGTACCATGTGCACACACGCAGACAGAGGAGTGGTTTTCCACCCTAAGGAAGATAACCCCAGCACATGCTACAATACAGGGCAGTCTCGAAAGCCTCACACTAAGTGAAATAAGCCAAACACCGTGACTTCCTCAGAGTCAGGCCCATAAAGAGATGGCCGCACAGTGGCTGCAAGGCTGGGGGAACAGGACCTGCTGTCTGAGAAGCATCAAGTTTCCATTTGGGAAGAGGAAAAAGTTGTGGAGATGGGTAGTGGCGATGGCTGAGAACCGCACACTTCCTCCCGGTGTGGGGCGGGCTGCAACTCTGTGCTAGAGCCTGCTTGGCATGCACAGGGACCTGGGTTTGGTCCCCAGTGCACATGCACATATGCATACACACACAGAGTAACTCAAAACAAAATAGACACTTCAAACTGGATACCATGGTAAAATGTTGTTGTGTATATGTCACCATCATGTCTTAACTTATACCTTTAATTAGTTCTTATTTTGTTGTTTTGGTTTTTGTTTTTGTGGTACTGGGGATTCAAACTCAGGACCTTGCACTTGCCAGGCAGGCATGGAGCCACTGAGCTATATCCCCAGCCCCTCGTTAGTTCTTATGTGCGTATCAGCTGGAGAGTAAAAAAGGGCATTTCAAAATATTTGTTTTTTTAAGGAAATGCGACCTGGGGCACAAGGTGTCTGGAGTTTTGTGCCTGTGGCTTTTTATGATGCATTTTACTTTGTCTGGAGACTTTCTGGCTGCTGCTGAAATAGGCAGAGACACAAAGGCATCACTGATGAAGGACTGGGGCCTTGGGGGCCCAACGCAGGCAGCTCAGGAGACTATGAAAATATAGATGTGAGCTTCTGAGCACCAGGGTGTGGCAAGAACTGTCTGGGACTCAGCTTCCCCAAGATCTGGGCTCACAAGAGGTTCGCCACTCTTGGTGATTCCCAGGCACTAGGAGGAAAGAGAGCTCTAAGTGCAGCGCCCCCAGCAGGAAGCAGCCATAGCAGGACGGAGGCCGGACTCAGAGTGGAGGCCGACTTGGCTGCTAGGAACTGTCCCTTTGGCTTCCGGCAAATGCTTTTGCTTCTCCAGGTCCCGTAACATAGGACCCGTAACACAGGACTTCCTCCATCATAGGGAGGTCCATAACATAGGACTCCTACTTTCTGTAACATAGGACTAAGACTTTACTCTGAATGCCCCTTCTGATGGACACCTGCCATGACAGGACCAGGAACAAAGGCACGCCTCCCATCATGCATCACTCAGGACTCCCAGCTGCCCTGTGACACAGACATGGTCCTCATCACACAAACCAGGAAGCCAAAGTAGATGCTGCTGGTCACCTTGGAGGGCACCTGTGTGTAGCTGCCCAGTGGCATTCTCTGAGTGGGGTCTAGGGGCGCATCCTGCAGCCTCTCTGAGGCCTCTACAGAAGCAAGGCTGGCTGTCTGGGGTCAGTGCCCTCCTCTCAGCTCTCCTCTCTCCCTTGTTAGCACCCTTCCTCTCCCACCCTTGGATCGGCTCTCAGTTAAGCATATCGCTCAAATATTTGTCTCAGGGTTTGCTTTCAGGCAAATCCCAGGCAAGACAGCGGCTGGAGCTTGGGAGGCTGAGTCACTTGCCAGGGAACTCACAGTGGGAAAACATGGCCCCATTACTACAGAGGCCCAGATTGCCTGTTCCTGCCCAGAGCTGCATCTTGGCCCTGCCTGGCTGTTGGGAACCAGCGAGATGACACATGATGAAGAAAGAGGCTTCTGTTGCAGGCAAATGAACAGTGCTTCTCCTGGTCTTCGTGTCAGCCCTGTGTAGTAGACCAGCAGGGCAGTTTGATACCTGCTTTGCAGAGACTGAGGCTCAGAGCTTTGCACCAAGAGTGTACAGCTGGGTGACGGAGCATGTGACTCCACTGTCCCAAGCCACCTCCACTTCCCTCAGCCTTTCAGTGGCAAGAGGGGGCCACAACTTGACTTCAACTCCTGAGTCCTCTTGCCCTCTGGCAAACCCTAGAAGACAGAGGCAGGAAGGGAAAGGAGGGGATAGTTAGGCCCCATCTTTGATGGGCCACAATGGCAGCAGTGGTTATAATCGTCCACCTGAACCACCGTTACACCCAACCCCTTTAATGTAAATTTTACAAAGCCTGACACTTGTGTAAGTTATTTTAGAAATTTCAAGTTCTGGGAAGGAGGGGAGGAAATGATCTCAGTTCATTAAGATCCCACAGCCCTTTCCAAGGCATGTGTCCCTACCTGCATCTGGCAGGAGCCCCCTTCCTGCCCGTCAGCCGGCTCTGGCTTCTCCCTGTCATGCTCCAGGTGTTTCTTGTCCCCTGCCCCACCACACTCCTCCTCACCCTCAGGGTACCAGTCTCTGTTAAAACCCCAGCTGACCTGGAGCTCTTAGCAGCCTACCGACAGAAAGAAAACAAACCGTTTATGCTTAAATGGCATTTCTGGGCCTGTGCTAATCCCGGCTGTCAGGAATCAAGTGATGACACGTGACACATGCGATAACCTTCCTGGAGACTCTGGGCATAACTCACAGCGAAGCAACCCGAGGCTAAGACATGGGACAAAGACCAGCACTGAGGTCACCTGAAGCCAACTATCCACAGCCTGGCTGCTTCACCACAAAAGCCACACTGTCCATTCACCCTAGGGGGCAAGGGACACATCAGACTCCAGAACACCTCCACAGGCAGGAGCAGCACCTCTGTGGGAAAGGAGCTTGCCATGCTGGGAACGGCCTTGCCTTTGGGGTAGGTGAGGTTTCCTGTGAGCCGTGGTGATGAAGGAGAATGTGTTCAGGACCACCCTGAGGAGCTCGGGATGGTCAGGAAAAGGGGGAGACAGCCGCAGCAGCCATGGGCACCGAGGGCGAGTGGAACAATTGAGAGGTGCAGCAAACACCTAAGAAGCCACAGAACAATGCAAAGCCCACAGCAGGAGACACACACACATGCACACACATGTGCACACATGCACACACATATGCACACATGTGCGTGCACACACACACATACATGCACACACCCCCACATGCACACACACCACGGTAGAGTGTTGTTGGTGCTTGGTAGCTGAAAATACTCGAAACAACATCGAAACGAGAAACACATGGAAGGAAAGGCGGCTTCGCTCCACGTTAGCAGCTTGAGGCACGTGCCTGGTCCTCATGAGCATCTAGACAGAGGGGCAGCGGAAGCAGAGCTCCGGGTCCTGAGTGCAGGTGCGGAGACCCAGGGTGGGGGCTCTCCTCAGAATTTCATTGCTAGGAATACAGTCAAAATACAAGATGAACCCCAAGCCCACTGGAAAGGACACATTTGGTCTCCCTGCTCAGAGCCTGTCCTCACATCCCCACCCTGGGGCATGCCTCCCTAGCTACTGAGCTCCCACAGCAGGACCCTTTCCGGATGTCTCAGCTCCCAAAGACGCCTGAGCACAGTTGTCTTTTCTGTACAGATCTGGAGACTGTGGCTGTGGGAGCTCCTGTCGCACACGCAGCTGGTGAGATGCCAGGGAGGAAGCAGACCTCGTGTCACCACCTACACACCCTTTCTATTGCCCCCTGGTGAACTCCAAACCTGGGCTTCCAAAGAGAATCAGAAATGCTGACCAGGCAAAAATGCCTAGAGACACAGTCGCCCACAGTGGGCTGAGCTCCGGGGCACCAGGAGCAGAAGTCTCTGCTTTCTCTGCAGTTCATCTGTTGAAGGCCTCATAGCCCAGGCAGTAGGGAAGGACACATTCTTCAAGCACAGTAGCATATACTGTACTCCTCCTATTCCTGTATTCAGATATTCATTCAACAAACATTTATCAAGCCTTTTTTTGGTGCTAAGAACTGTGTACTATGAAAATCTTTTTCCAGTAAGCAGCCAAAAAGTGCTGAGTAGGTGTTTTCTTTTGGTTTGCTTTTTCTTGGTCGTTTTAGCCCATTTCCACTTTATCTGCTGCATCAGGTCCTCACAGGCTCCTCTGGCAAACTCATCGGGGTGAGGCTCAGTACCTGGTCTCTTCAGAATTTCATGATCACAGAGAGGCCTGGTGTTTTCCAGCGCCAATTGTGTCTTCTATTTGAGACACTGGCCACTCTGAGTTTGTGGATTTTCTTTGGTAAATATGAACAGTATGGTTCTTTGTGATCCATTTTCCAAGCTGAAAAGCATGACTGAAAGAGTGCTTTGTAAAAAGCCCTGAAAAGAAAAACACACATGGCCTTGGCTAGTGTGTTATTAGGAACCTAGGAAGCCGGGGAGGGAAATGAATCGGTTTCCGAATACCACGCGTTCTGCCCGAAGAGGTCAGGCCGAGAGTCCCCATTCACCGGTCCGTCATCAGGAGGTGCTGCGTGGCAGGCGGCTCCTCACACCCAGTGGCTAGACACACACACCTCTTACTCCCCAACTCCGGGGGCCTGTGGTGTGGTTCAGCTGGACCTCTTCGGCAGCCCTGGACAGTCCAGACATGGCCCAGAGCCTTCCTCCTCCTTCACAAGGCCAGCCCAGGCTCCTCATCATCTCTGGACAGAAAGCATGAGCCCCAAAGCATCTGTCCAGGGGCTGCTCCCTGGAAGAGGTGGGCAGTTTGAGAAAGATGGGCCAAGACAACACCTAGGGCTGCAGCGGCAGCCAGAGGTGGTGAGAGCCCATCACTGCCCGCGCCGGCAGTTGCGTAGGCCCGGACCCCAGCGGGTGGTGAGCCAGGCTTTGTGGCACATGCCTGTAATCTTGGCATGCTGGGAGGTCAAGGCAGAAGCTTGTAAGTTTGGCCCCAGCCTGGGGAACTTCACAAGACCCTGTCTTATCTGTCTTATTCCTTTTCTTCAAAGACTGGAAATGTAGCTTAGTGTGAGGGTCCTGGGTCCAATACCCAGTATTTCAGGAAAAAAAAGCCTGAGGTTTAAACTAAAGCTGGTTACACTTGTATGAGTGGTGGTTGAGTGGAAGGGATAAGAATGGAAGGGGAAGGAGGAGGGGGAGCCAAAAGGTGTCACCATGCACAGGGGAAATGACTGAAACTTGAGCCTGAGGCTCAGTCTGTGCAGGAGCCCAGGAGAGACTACAGGCAGCCACAGCCCCTGGCACTGGAGGAGACTCTACCCCAGCCACATGCTGGGTCGTGTTCTTACCCAGGCTGGGGAAACCAGGACCTGGGGGCTGGAGCTGGAGGGAGACTGGGCCAGGTACACTGGCCTGAATGCCTAGCATCTCCAGAACCGGGCTGAACTTCCAATTGGTGCTACTGTGGCCTCTGCCAGGACAGAGCATGCATTCAAGCTGTGTGTGTATGTGCGTGTGTGTGTGTGTGTGCGTGTGTGTGTGTGTGTGTGTGTGTGTGTGTGTGTGTCTTATACCCCTCCCCCCGCCAGCTCCCCACACACGAGCCCTGCACCCTCAGCCAGCCCTGAAGTATGGCCACCATGAAGGAGCTGAGCAGGCTCTGGAGGACACCAACAGGGGCCAGGAGAGGACAGGTGGGACCACGTGAGCAGGGCACTGGGTCAAAGAACATAAAGCTGGGTGCAGACTTCACACTCAGAGCCGGGCACAGCTGTGGGCAGCGGTGGCCCTTCTGAGAGCAGTGGAAACACCAGGGCACTGCAGTCCTCCATGAAGGAAGAGGCCCAAGGACTCTGGACGCAGGCCTGCCAGGGTGGCAGCACATGACAGGTGGGTCCCGCCAGGTGACCCGGCCTAAGGGAGACCCCAGGAGATCCTCCACTTGCCAAGCCATAGAGAGATAGGCGGGCTTCTGAGCTCAGTGCGGCTGTTCTGTGCATCCCGAGGGAGTACAGGAGAGGCTATGACAGAGCCGGGGTCGTTGTTGCAAGGACAACCATCCAGCTCCAAAGTAAGCAGTGCTTCAAGATGAGTCAGCACAACTTTCAAATTTGTAACCAGGTAATCAAATTTCAAATTTCAAATTTCAAATTTGTAACCAAGCATCTGTGCCCCAGTGGCTGAGGGGACAGACTTCCTAGAGGAAAGACGGGCAGATGGACAACAGGGATGTCATCCCAAGTGTGCTGCCAAGAACAGGCGGTAATGAGAAGGAAGCAAGAGACAGCTGTCCAGTTCCCGCCCCTCAGCCAGCGGTCCACTCTCACAGAGGAAAGGAGAGGCCACTCCCTGGGCCGCTAGGAGCGGCTACCCCCTCCTTCCCCAGAGAAACCTTTTCATTGATTCTGGAGACACAGCCTGGAGTGGAGGACGCCCAGACACCTTGAGGCCTGCTGGACACTGGTATGAGTGGACATTAGTGCCTGGGACCCAAATCCACCTCAGGACTCTGTACCACTGTTAGAAAAGGACACACAGAGACCAGATAATAAGCACAACAACAACCCAGCCCTGAGTTTGGGGGTCCGGAGCGCCCAGGTCCACCCAGCCGTCATTTCCCCAGCACCTGCCCCACGGGATCCCGGCCTGTGGTAAAAGCTCTCCCTGCAGACACAGGACCACGCCCAGGGAGATGGAACCAGAAGGGAGAGCGCTAGGCCTGACGCTTTTGGGGAACAGCGCGCCTCGGACTTGCACGCGCTGCACAGTTCTTTGGGATCCATTTCGCCTCTGATCCAGTGTCCACCCAGCTGGCCCTGGGCAGGGTTCAGCCTGAGTTCAGGGAAGGTGGACGGGGGCCCCGCCCACCACAGGTTCAGTCCGCCCCTCCTGGGCAGCCCTGAGAAGCACCTGACGCTGAGTGTGTACAAAGGAAACGTTCTCACTGGGCTCTTGATTCTGGGGACTGAAAGTCCAAATCATGTGGCTCCAGCACCTTGGCAAGGGCTCCCAGCTGCAGTACTGCATCGAGGACAGAAAGGGTGACGCTGTGAGTGGAAGAAAGGCCCAAGGGCACTGCTGGGCTCCTTGTGACATTCATTCTCTTAAGAACTACTCCAGCATCAGGACAAGTATGGGTCCCTCCTCTGAGTGGCGCCCTCCTGAACACACTTCCCCTGAGGCCCTGCCCACTGCTGGACCACTCGGGGGACCATCACACCCTCACCGAGCAGATGGAAGCTATTGAGGAAATGGAAGAGGCATCGCACAAGGCAACCACCAGCTCTCGGGCTGCTGTAGCTGGCTCAGGGGACACAGTCTGGAGAGGAAGCCAAAAGCAGGACTCTAAGCTTCCTCAGAATGAAGTGGGCACCCAGACTCGGGAAACCTGACGAGACTCAGCCCCACTCACTGCTCATCCTGCCCAGAGTCACTGACGCCTGAGGGGCGGGGGAGGCTACTAACTGAACCCACATGGGTCATCCTTAGGAGAGAGGGTGGGGAGGTCAGGAAGTGCCTCCATCCCCTGGCCTGGGCCTCATGGAGGAAGCTTTTCATCCTCCTCCTGGGAGATGGATGAGAAGGGAGAGAGGTACAAAGGATGCTGTTGCAACAGAGAAAAAGAAATGGAACTATGGGCCTGGGATTTAGCTCAGTGGTTCTGGCACTTGCCTTGCAAATGTAAAGTCCTGGGTTCGACCCCCGGTAGCCACATACAACAATGCCTGGCTTGGTAACTCATACTCATCAGCAATCAATACCACCCACCACAGTGTCAGGCGTGGTGGCTCATGTCTGTGATCCCAGCACCTGGGAGGCAGAGGCAGGAGAATTGCTGTGCATTTGAGGCTAGCCTGGGCTACATACTGAGCTTAGGGTCAGCCTGAACTACAAAGCAAGACCTTGTCTCAAAAAAAAGAAAGAAAGATGAGAGAGAAAAAGAGAGAGACAGAGATAGAGGCTGGGGGAGAGAGAGAACGAACTGGAGCTACACAGCCCTAAAAGTCAGGCAGTCGGTGTTCCAATAGTCATGACATCTGCAGCTACCATCTGCTGAGTACTCACTGCATGCCAGAGACTGTGCTGAACCTGCAGACACCTGAGACCTGGGTCCGGGGTTCGTCCTTGTTCCCTCTAATATGGAAGTTGGGAGAGTACATTAGCAGGATTTGAGTCAGTCTGAAGAATTTGCCCTGGCCCAAGATGGAAAAGACTGAGCATAAAGAGAATAACTGAAATGAACTAAAAAACATCAAATATATTTAATTATGTGAGCTTTAATAGAGCTTCTCAGGAAACCTACTTGTTCACTGTGGGGGGGCGGTAGTGGACAAGCTCCCTAATCATAGAACACAAGAATCTCCAGGAACACTGCTTCTGACCTTTTCCGTGACACTGAGTAACCAAATGGTGGATGAGGTAAAGTTTTTTTTGCAAAATATATCCTGTCTAAGAAATGAAGAAGCAGTTGTGCAATTTAAAGCTAACTGTTTTATGAACCCTAATAAATTCTGGCAACACGCATAAATGGCTATGACACCAACCAAGAGACAATCTAACCAGCTGTGGCTGGGTGGAAGAGGTGGCACCGCCTTTGAAGTGCTCTTGCTGAGAGAAATGGATCTAAATAGGAACAAGATTCTATCCAAATGCTGGATCACATGGAGAAGGTCCCTCCACAAGTCCCAACCAGAAAACTCAACAGGACAAACAATCCAGGTTCATTAAGAAATAAATTACCAGGAAAATGAGAGACAGAGACAAAAATCTGTGATACCATCACCAAGTCCAATCTATGGGCCTCATTTGCACATGACTCAGACTGTTAAAAACAACTTTAAACCATTTATGAGACAACTGGAAATATAAAGGTTGGCTGGATTATCTGGTCCTATTAAGTAATCATTGTTAATATATTTAGGTGTGCTAATGGTATTGCAATTACATTAAAAACAAACAGCTCTGAGCTTTGGAGACATACACTGGAATATTTATAGATGCAACAATGTGATTCTGGGATTTACATGCAAGAGGTAGGAGGGGAGATGAAGTTGGAGTAGAGATAACAAGTCTGTGACTTGATCATTGTTGAAACTCAGTAATGAGCACATAATGATTTATTATGTGATTCTGAATATTTTCATGTATGAAATTTTCCACCATAAAAGCTTAATTAAATATATGCAAACAAGCCTGATTTGACAGGTGGGTGGGCTGTGGGAGAACGAGCTCTTTGGAGCACGTCTGTGCTGCACCACTGTACATCGGGCTTAAGGAGGGGACGTCAGCTGGTGGGTGGGTCTAGATGTGCACACTAGGCCACAGGCTCAGTCAAGGTCTGACCTCAGGGTTGGAACTGAGCAGGTTCCAAGAACTGGGCTGGAGAGCACTGGAGAGACCGGTGTGGTGGGCACAGAGGTACTTGCTGCTGGCTGGGGCTGTAGCTCACTCCCTGACTCCACCCGCTGGCAGCCACAGGGCACTAGATGTACTGCCAGCGCCCAGCAGATTGATTCCAGAAGTGGGCAGGACTGAGCCTGCCAGGGAAGGGTGCCATGCCCAAGGCGGGCGCCACAGGAGAGAGCGCATGGCCCGGATGGGACCACCTGCAGCATCCAGACGCTCTGTGGGAGGGACACTGAGGCACTTCGGAGTCATGATGGCGTGCAACATGGGAAATTTTTTGGCCTGCCTCCATTCTAGGAAGGGTTCTCAGGCCTTCTGTGTTTTAGCCAACTTGTTCGACCACCTCTGGCCACAGCTGGTCGATCCCCAGGCACGTAGCTAACCCAAGAGGGGAAACATCTATAAGCTGGGCTTAGTCCAGCACCATCCTCTAGAAACTCTGAGGGAAGAAAGTATAAAGGTGACTATTTCAAAGTGACTTTAATGGGGATAAAAGCACATGTAGATCAAATGCCACCCAGTGAAGGCCCAGCAGCTGTCACTCAGTCCCATTGCTAGCAGTGTTAATACTGCTTGGCTGTGACCACTCATGGCCCTGAGAGCCAGGAGACTGGTCACAAGAGACACTCATCACTACTGAGGGCTGCCCAGCACCAGGTGCCAAGCTTAGTACCTGAGCAAGTAACCCACTCATCCCCACAACTACCTGAATCTAGAGTGTCCATAGAGGAAATGAACTTGCCAGAGCTTCGGTGTAGTGTTGCTGTGAGACTAAGCATCGGCCTTCGCTACTGGGCCACACTTCACCCTGCAGGTGGGAAGCCTAAGGCCTACAGGGTGCATGTTCTCCAAGAAATGGGGACACAGGGACCCAGCACTGTCCAAGCACCAGAGTCCAGCCCCAATCCCAGGTCCTGAGGCATCTTTGTTCTTCACTGAGGTGGCCTTCCAAAGAGCCCCTCACATAAGCCAGAAGGAGTCACACTCAGACAGCAGGAATCGCAAGGGCTCCATTGCCCACACTGGGAATCTGTGTTCTAACCCTGTGTGCACAGCTCTGCTGCCAGGAAAACACTTCGACCTGGGGACTCCTCCCCGGATGCCTGGTCATCCCAGTGGGAGCTCATTCTGCCCGCCCCGCCCTGTGTTCACCAGAAGCCTCTCGCCCTCAGCCTCTCCACATGGAGACGGCCCTGCACCCAGCGCGCAACACGTGGCCAGGAGACCGACCGCATCACCCCTTTGGAGAAAGCAGCTCTTCAGCCACAAATTGCAAAATAAACAGAGACAGAGCAAAACCACTAATGAGAGAAACCAGGGAAGCCAGAATGGTAAGGGCAGGGTAGAAGGAGCTCGTGAGATGAGAGCAGACTCTAGTAAAGCCCTTCTCTGCCGCCTGTTTCTCCATCGCCTCCTGTGAGAGAACAAGTTCTTTGGAGCACATCTCCTCCAACCCTCAAGTTTTTATTTTACTTTATTTTATTTTTAAAAGAAGGTCATTAAGGGGCCAGGGATTTGGCTCAGTGGTTCCGGCACCTGCCTGGCAAGCACAAGGACCTGGGTTCGATCCCTGGTTAACCACATACAATACTGGGAATGGAGACTCACGCCCAGCAGCAGTCAGTACCACATACCACAGTGCTGAGTGTGGTGGTTCACACCTGTAATCCCAGCACTCGGGAGGCAGAGGCAGGAGGATTGCTGTGATGTGAGTTTGAGGCTGAGCTCAAGGCCAGTCTGAACTACAAAGTGAGACCTTGTCTCAAAAAAAAAAAAAAAAAAAAAAAGGTCATTAAAAAGCTAGAGCTATGGACTCTTCCATCTGAGACAAAGTTGGGAAATGGAAGTGGAGATCTTAACAAGCAGCACCAGTTGTCAGATGCCATCTCCACCTTCAGCAGCAGAGAAGCCATGAGCCCCACACCCACCCACAGCCATGCCCGAGGGGCCTCAGCTGGGAAGCTACAAGACCGCCCACAGAACTTGTAACAGTGCAAGTTTAAACAGACAAGAGAAAAGCTAAGGGTCTTTTTTCTTTTCCCTTCTTTGCCCTTATCCTCCTCTTCCTTCTCTAACTTCTTCTTTTCCTTCTTCTCATCAATTAGCCTCTCAGTGAGCCCAGGCTGCCCTTGAAATCCTGATCCTCCTGCCTCAGCCTCCTAAGTGCTGGGATTACTGATGAGCCCCACCACTTCCACTGGGATGATCCTCTTTAAATGGGCTGGAGCTCCCCATAACAAAGAGAAACTGAGTTTTCAAAGGGAAGCTCCACTCCAGAATCTGGTCCCAGAATCTGGTCCCTGGCTCACAGTAGCTGGTAGCACTGAACATGCTGTTTAGTCTCTCAAGTCCTCCTGCAGAGCTGCTGTGAAGACTCACACCGTGGACACGCTGCACGCTGCTCCGTGTCATCTTCATGATGAATGCAAGCAGCGGATCCTTCCTGTGACATGTTTATTAGGAGAAGTCCGAGTCACCATCAAAGCACAAACTGCACAGGTGAGTCTGAGCGCTGCCAGGAAGAGGAGCAGCTTCCTGCTGCACTTCCCTGGGAGCTGGCAGAGCAGGGCTGAGGCCAGGACACGGAGCCAAGCAGAGGGTGAAGGGAAGATAGACGTTTGGATTAAAGAGAAGACAAGACTTCAGTTTCCTGGTGATGCTGTCTACTGCCTGCGTCCATGCATCACCCAGGCTCTCTTCTCGGCGAGAAGGGTTGACCGTCGTACCCAAGGTGAGCAAGGAGGGAAGCCAGGGGGCAACCAGGGAGAGCCTGACTCCGCTGCCCCTCAGGAAGATCTCTAGAAAGGGTGAGAAATTGCCAGAGGAGCACAGCAGGGTGTAAATGCCAGACTGTCCCCCGAGAAAAGAAGCCCTAGGTATGGAAGGAGGGTCTACGTGTCTACCCACAGCATTCAGTGGATGACCAGTGTGGCCACAATACACTTGCTGGGACAAAATGCCCAACATTCGCAACCTGAAGGAAACATTGATTTTGCTCATGGTTTCAGCCCACAGCCAGCTGGCTCCAAGGTGGAGGGTCTGACAGGGAAAAGGGGCTCAAGCCATGGCAGCCAGGAAGCAGAGAGAGAAGGGAGGTTGGGGCTAGTAAAGAAGGGAAAGAAAAAAAGTTGGTGGTTCAAAAAAAAAAAAAAAAAGAAACAAAGCTTATGTAATAGGGGGTGAGGAGTTGCAGGGAGGCCAGGAGAATGGGAAAAAGTGAGAATCAAGATGAATCATACACTGGTACAAACCTTCAATGTTGAATATGATCATAATGCATGCATAAAATGTACCAATTAAATCAATTTTAAATTTTTTTTAATTTTTAAAATAAAATAAATTTTGAAAAAAAAAAAACACATCTTTCAGGTTACACACCACTGTGGCTCACCTCAGCCAACAAGGATCCAACTCCCAAAAGCACATTCAGACAAGAGCTCAGCAATGGATAAATTAATCCACCAATACATATTGTCCCCTCATGAGCCAATCACCTTCAACACATCTGGGACTTTAGGAGACATCTTAGATTTAAATTATAACATTCCACATCTGGCCTCAAAAAGACTTATGGCTCATTTCATGCAAAGTTCATTTAACTCATCTCTGCGTCACCAAAGTCTTAATAGTTTCAGCATAACTGAAAAATCCAAATCCAAATTCTCTGAGACTCAAGGCAAGCCCTAGCCTGTGAACCACTGTAAAAATCAAACAGAAAGTTAAACTCGTCCAATACAAATGACACACAATAAACATTCCCATTCTAAAATGGAGGTCTGGGAGATAGAAAAGAATTGGACCAATGGATGACAGAAACCCAGTAGGGCAAATATTAAATTCTGTAGCTCTATGTCCAACTCCCATTTGGGGTAAGATCTGAGCACCACCTCCAAGGGCAACGCTGGTTGCAGCCTGCTCAGGCATTCTCTTGCCTGGAAACTAAATGCCTGGAACTTTTCTCAGCCAACAGTCCACTTTCCTGACATCTCCCACTTCCTAGGGTCCCCACTGTTTCTTCAGCTTCACTCTTACAACCTTGCGCATAGTCCTCTGAGCAGCACACTGCCTGGCCTCCCAGACCTTCTCCAGAAACCTGGGTGAAAGCATCCCTGACCCTAAAACCTTTACATTAAACATGTATATAAAACCAGCATCATACAAATGATACTAAGGTCTGCCACCAGCTCAAGTAGTAGCTTGGGCCCCTTGGACTAAGGCTGCAAAAGCCTATGAATGCCTGGATGGCTGAACTTGGGGAAATATCTCCCTGTGGTGGCCTGAATGAGCAGAAGGGCCCAGGACACTCTTGTCAAAAAGTCTTTCAAAAGAGCTTAACTTTTTCAACCCCAGAGAATACTATAGATATGGTCTAGCCAATTTTCAAGATGGATTCAAGCCACCTTTCCTATTGTCCTGTGCTAAGTAGTTGGGTTCTATTTAATATTAATCATTTTAGGAACCACACTCTCCTTTATACTTTATGGGCACTTCCTGTCTGGCCAAGCTTCGCATCTGCTCTTTTTTATTTTTTTTTTAAGACAGGATCTAGCTTTGTAGTTTAGGCTGGCCCTGAGCTCAGCCTCAAACTCACATCACAGCAATCCTCCTGCCTCTGCCTCCTGAGGGCTGGGATGACAGGCGTGAGCCCCCATGCCCGGCACTGTGGTATATGGTACTGATTGCTGCTGGGCATGAGTCTCCAGTGTGGTATATGGTTACCAGGAATTGAACCTTGTGCTTGCAAGACGAACCACTGAGCTAAATCCCCAGCCCCCACATCTGCTCTTTTATTCTGATTCTCATTATAAATCTTACCATGAGCAACCAGCAGCACCCCTCTACAGCCTGACCACTGGGCTGTCTTTTTCTCCTCTAGATCTATTAGTTCCCCATCCTTAATTTCAGCCTCCCACAGTCTCAGGACATTGATAAAACATAGCCAAATTTTGTCAGAGTATAACACACACAGCCTGCAGTCCAGTTACCAGGGGTGTCCTTGTTCCTGACTAAAGCCTCCTGAGTCTGGCCTTTACCATTTGCATTCCTGTTGGAATTGTGGTCTCCTGAGGTCTGATCACTACATTAAGCACTTCTCAGAATATTCTAAGCCTTCTCCAGCCTCCAAACTTTTCTAGACTCCCCCTATAATCCAAAGGCTTCTGCACCACTCTCTCAGGCACAGTTGCAGCAATGACCCCACTCCTGATACCAATTTCTGTATTGGTCAATTTTCCATCCCTGGGACAAAATATTCAGCACTAGTAGCTTAAGAGAGAAGATGTCTGTTTTGGTTCACCATTTCAGTCCTTGCCTAACAGTTTGCCTGGCTCCACTACAGAAGCAGTATGGCAGAGGACATCAACTGACAGCAACCACGGTGCACAGGGAGACAGGAGGAGCTGGGGACAAGATTACACTGTTCCAGGTCACATTCTCAGTGATCCTCCTCCCACTAAGTTCTACCTCCCAACAGTGCCTTCAGACATGAGCTCAGTAATGGGTCAATCCACTCCTGAGTATAGCACCCCAGATACAATCATCTTCCAAACACAAGTAAGTTTGGGGAAATTTTAGATCTAAACCACACCAGAGACCTAGCAGAGAAATTAGAGTAAAGGTCTCACACTGCAACATCATATCTGCACACAAAGTTGATCCACCTCAAAAGAAGAGAGAATATACTATGAATTATAATTAGATGTGCTTTCATACCCTCATACCTTCATAGATGGGGCTTTTTGGAGATATCTATCTGAGTCTATGATGTGTGAATATGGACCAAGGATGTGTAATAACTAAATAAGTCCACTCACTGAGTTAGTGTAGTTCTAGGTATGAACAATAGGAAGGTCTATGCTGGGTATGGGTGGCAACAGTCAGTCGGCACACAGCCAATCAGAGCATGCAGCGAGTGGACCTTGCGTTACAAACATCCATAGGTGTCCACATGTCAAAGAAGAAGCCCACGTGTCTGCTGGACCTTGTCACAGCTGCGCTGCCATGTGCTCACTGTGTAGCATCCAGCAGTACTGTAAAGTTAGAAACTTACTCTACTTCTATGTGTGTGATTGAGGCTTTTTTACACTTTACATCGTATATTCATGTCAAAAGTGTATAAAACACATTTTGTTGGACTTATAAACAAACCCAACTTACAAACATTCTCCCAGAGCAGAACTCATTTGTAAGTCAGGGACTTCGTGGAAAAGGGTAAGGAAAAGGCTGCTTTCTCCTTCCGTCTTCCCTGCTGTGGTCTGTTTCTGCTCTGCCATGTCCCTCAGCCACATCACCCTGCCTTGGAGCCAGCTGACGACAGAATGAAACGTCTACAAACTGTGAACTGAAATAAACCTTTTATCCTTTAACTTGGGAGCCTCGGGTAGTTTGTCCCAGCAACAAAATAGTAACTATGACAGTATAAATAAATACCCTCCTCAGTATACTTCAGTAAGAAGAGCAGAATTGTCATTACTACATTACTATCATTGTGGCTATGGTGATAATGGTTACTATTTTAAGTTCTTCTGGGTGGAAAAAACAATTCCTGGTAATGGGTGGCTGGTCCAACCGGGTACCCAGAAGCCCTAGAATGCAGGCTTCAGCCAGCAGGGTACTTGGTTCCGTCACTGTCAGCTTTCCATGTACTATATTCTTATACAAAAGGATTACTGCCACAGCAAGAGGGGCCTCACCCTGCTTATGACAGGAAGTGAATCTCTCTATTCCCGGATACTGCGGGATTCAACCAAATCACATTAGCAGTCCCAGGTTCAACCTCCTCATCTCCGAGTGTAGACTCCCCAACGAAATTATTAAGCAGACCTGTCACTCCACACAGGGAGGCCTATGGAGAGGGAAGCTCTTGTCTTCACTAGAAAGCATACAAAACTGTCTATCCAGCCCCAAAACGAGAACATCAAAAGCAGAGACTTAGAGGTCAGCTGGAGATTAAAATCCACATGAAAACCACTGAAATGAAAAAAAACCTGGAGGCCGAGGCTCAGGTGGGACGTAAGTGCTGATCCTAATGGACATTATGTTCCCAACCATCTAAAGTGAACAATTTGCACAGACATTTCTGGGTATTCAGGGCCCTGTGGAAAATTCAGAGAGAAGGACACATGTTCTTCTGAGTGTTCCCATGTCTGCCAAGACAGGCTTTTCTGAAAGCCTGGCTGAACTTCGGTCCTCAGGTGGGAGCTCCCCGTGCTGAACCCATCGGAAGGCGCTGGCTGGGAAGGGAAAGTCACTTTCCGTGGATCAGCGAAGAAGAATCTGCTCCTGACAGCCAGAGCCTTTCTCCAGTTACTCAGAACTCAGCCTTGATCTCAAAGCCAAAACAAGCTGCTCCCACCGCATGGCTTTCACAGGTGGTTGAGCAAGACCAGTAGCTGAAAAGCCTTGTGTACGGTCTCCTGAGGACAGTCTGCTCTGCAAACTCAGCTCCCATGCTGCACTGGGAGAGCAATGAACCAGGACGAGAAAATATCTTTTCGCCACCAAAGCCTCTGACACAGCCGGTGTCTAACAGAAATGGAATGCCCAGTACGTGCACAGAAACTGCCAAGGAAAGAGCTCTGACCAGCTGACTTCCAGGTGTAAGGCAGCGGGGAGGAAGGCAGGGGTCCAAAGAAGGAAGCAGAATGGTGTATTCGTATCTCCTGAAGCTTCACAAACTCCTCCAAATGACACCAGTACGATTCCACGCAGTGTCCACGGGTCAGGAGCTCTGGAGCAGCTCAGCCCAGCAGTCCCACACAAGTCTCTCCTGAGCCTGTGGGAAGATGCTGACCAGAGACGCATCCATCTGAGGCCTGGCTGGGACCGACGGACCTCCTTCCATGACATGGGATTTGTGTACAAGACCTCAGCTTCTCCTCCATGGTCTGCTCAAGTGTCCTCTCTACACTGTGGTGCTCAAGGAAGGAAAAGGGAGAGGCCACACGACCGTCATGACCTGGCCCGACCACCACACAAGGTCATCTGTTCCCTCCCGATTGCACAGATCAGGCCTATGTGATGTGGCAAAGAGCACAAGTGCACAAGTACCTGGAGGCTTACGGGGCCTCTCAGAAGCACCTGCCAGAAACAGCGAAACTGAGAAGGGGCTGCCTGATGAATAGATTCTAGTCCTGAAGGGACAGCATAGTCACAAATGGCAACTCAACCAAAGAAAGGAGTTACATCCTAAACCAATAACATCGTGGTGCATCCAGGAGGAAAAGGTGATATAAGTGATACCCTAGGTGTGAGAACACTGACTTACTACACTACCCTTGGGCCTCTGAAAGCAAATGGGGGTGGGGTGAGGGCACCATTTCATATGCTAGTACTTAGATCAATAGCCTGTCACTTGTTAAGGAAAACACAAGGTTGATGAGCTTTGACTCCTTGCCAAGGCCAAAGGAGGCTCGGCTCCTACCTGGGCAATAAGAAACTACTTTCCTATCCAACGGTGGATTCCCAAGAATTGCAGGTGTGCAGTTCATGATGCAGAGAGGCCTTGGGAAGAGCAAACACAGACCCAAGTCGGTAGCCATACTGCAGACCCAGAGTGGAAACAGAGCCCCAGGAGTCCATTCAGAGTACTTCTCCTGCCCACCCTTGAAGTTCTTGAGCTGGGGCTGCTGCAAGCCCAAGACAGACTCGGTCCACTTCTGAGACTGTGTACTTCCTGCCTTAGCCACCTCAGAGATCTCTCACAGGAAGTTGACTTTCTGTTCACTGCCTCCCTCTTTCTCTCTGGACGCTGAACCCTTAGTTCTGGTCTTTCTCTCCCTGTGGGACAGTCTACCTCTCTGTCTCATCAGCGGCCCTTCTCAGTGCTTCACCAGGATCTTCAGGCCTCACCCATGCCCAGGAACGGCGAAGGCACTACCTGTAGCCCAGCAGCAGGCCTCTCCCCCCATGAGGACCTCTTTCCAAGGATCTGTGGCCACTCCAGTCTGGCCTGCTGCTGAGGTTCACTCACACCTTTAGACACATTTTTTATTCACACATTTTCCAGCTTTCCTCATTTTTCTTGGAAAAGAAGTGGTCTAATGAGCTACTTCATTACCTTCACAAACATACTTTTTAATTTCCAAACATATGGAGTTGTATTTCTCTTTTGGTTAATAATTTCTAAGGTTATCATTACACTGTCAGGGATTTTTCTTTGAAATCAGTTGAGACTTGTTTTACAGTCTAGAAAGTGATTTATTTTAAACAGAGTGTTACCTCAGTGTACGAACTTAATTAGTTCTGCAGTTCTGGGGAACATAGCCATGGTCGTGTTTGTCACCCCACACAGAGTTCTTGCACAGCTGCAAAAGTTTGCTGCACCCTTCCATTCGTGAACTGAATTGTTCACAAAGAGAAGCATTCAGAAACGGAGCTGCATTCCGACGGTTCCCACAGGGCCACCTGACCAGTGTGTGTCCCCAGCCTCTAGCCCTTTCTTTTCAGATGCTCCTCAGGGAGACCCTTGCTGGGCCCGAGTTCACAGTCCCCATTTGGTATCTGAGGTGCCACTCAAGAAGCCTGAACTTCGAACTCAGGTTTGTGTCAGACTTTAGAGAAGAAAAGGAAGTACCACATTCAGGGCGCAGAGCTTGGAGTCACCAGCCACTTCGCTGTCTGCCGTGACCTGGCCTTGTGCCTCCAAGGACAGACTTCACTGGGAGGAGCCAACTGGCCACCTGCCACCATCTCCCAGCTCCTCATCCCGAAGGGCTTCGGCTCCTTCACACTCACACAGGTCAGCTCTTCACACCAAGGGGCATAAAGCAACTGTCAGAGTTCGCAGTGGAGGAAGGCAAGGGCACAAAAGCAGCCCCTTATCTATGGTACCTGAACTGCAGCCCGGGCCTCTGTCCAGGGGCTCACCCGCTGTCTGCCACCCCCCTACAGTTACCGCTCAAAGCAGCCTTCCGCCCTCAGGAGCTTTTACAGGGTGCTCAGTCATTTGCATGTTTGGTTGATCAGCCGCCAGGTTTTTCATTTTTTATCTTTTTGCCCATTTTCCATTCTTTTCTCTGTAATTTCTCCAGTGTCAACTGCAGGTGGTGCTAGAAGCCTCTGCTGATTGGCATCAGAGTAAGATCTAAAAGTTGCTCACAAAGCTGATGTATACAGAGGCTAGGTGGGTTGTAAGGAAGGCAGGTAACGGGGAAAAAAAATCAAGATATGCCATGTACAGATACAAACTCTCAGTGTTGAATGTGATCATGATGTGTATCTCAATAAACTCAATAAAAGAAATAAAATTTAAAAATAAAAATTGCTTACAATACTTCATATATGTATATATTATATATATTATATATATTATATATATTATATATATTATATATATAATATATATAAAACGAAAGACCCCGAGTACTGAGACTATCAACTATCAAAAAGATAGCTAAATCAGGGTATCAGTTTTAAGTGCTATATACATACACTGAGATTTTAACTTTAAAGTACACATATTCACAAAATATCCTACTAGGCACAATGTTATGAAATACTCTGTTATGACTACTGAGAAGAAACAGAGTGAGACAAAGAGAAAATGTGAGTCAGTATGGGGGTGATGGGGCCAGGAGTTTTCTTTTAGTACTGAAGTTGTGCTGAGTGGAGATCCATTTTTGCTTTCTAGCGTCAGTCACCTCCATTTTGCATTATCCAAGATCTTCTACTCATTGGTCTAAAATGGAGTAAGATCTTCAAGATGCTTATAAAATAAATATCATTTCAGAATCTTCCTAAACTTGTGATATATTTTTCAATCCCACAAGTATTTACTCTACTATTTACTCTTCTGGTTTCTTGAGTGAAGTTGTTTTGCTCCTGTAGGTGCAGAAATGTGAGATTCGTGTGGCCACATTGAAACCATCCCACAACCGCAACAAGATCTTCACTGCAGGAAAGCCCTGGGACCCGCTCACCATCATAGCACTTATGTTCCGCTCCTACCACTAGTCAGCTGGTCAATAGGATGGAGCCCTCCCAGCCTGTGCACTATAAGAATTAATTCACACACGCAGTTCGAGGCTATTTAGCTGAGTGCTGGCCTAAAGTGATTCTAAATGTTAATATAACACCCCAGCCCCACAAGTCAATGAGACTGCCCCAGCAATTATGGACATATCCAGACCTTAGTTCAAAGTTTGCATAAACCATGCACTATACATTAAAAAGCAATCTGAATGACGGTGGTCTCCAGTGGCTCCATTTTGGTATTGCGTCATTCAGCTTTCTTGTGCTACAACAAAATGCCTTAGACAATCAAGTTATAAAGAAATAGGGTTGACCTTGGCGCATAGTTGGAGGTTTACGTCCTTGGATGGTTGGGCCCATTGCCTTGGGAATGTGGTGGGCAAAACACCTCAGTTCAGGGCCAGGAAGCAAGGAGTCAGAGGAAGGGCTGAGGTCACAGTCCCTTTCTAGGCACTAGAGCTTAAGACCTCCCATCAAGTCAACCCCTTTAATATGCAGCTTCCGGGGAGCATTAGAGACTCACCCTATAGTAGGCATGTGCTACAGTTGGAGCTGTGTGGTTTCTGTAGTTCTTTTTGTCAGTTTCATGAAGGTTTGAAATTAAAATGCAGGAAAAGGAACTCATTTTAAGAATAGTTTTAAGTGAGTTTTCTAAATAACTAAAATTAACTTTAAATGATTCTTTAGGTTATTTTAGCATTTACATTGGATCAAATCTTGCACACTTGGAGGATATCCACTTTAGGGTGAATGTGATTAGATACCTGTAATAGGATAAAGCTGTAGTCATTAACAGAGGCTGGTCCTGGAGGATTCCATTAGTTTATCACAGTTGCCTGGTGAAGGTTCACATTGGGAGGAGTTCATTGTCTCTCACACCCAACGCACGGTGTCGGAAGGGGCACATGTCCTCAGAGAGAACTTCTTGGTCTCCTCCCGAGAGCCTTCCGTGGTTCTCTTCACTATTCCTGGCTTGTAGCTGCGTCACTGCAGTCTCCACTCTGGCAGGGACCTTTCCTGTGTATACACCTCTGGGACCAAGTTCACCCTTTATCAGGACACCTGCATTTCCAACTATGGTCATATTCCTTGGTACTGATGTTAAGATTTTAACAGGTATCTTTTGAGGAATACATAATGGTGACAATGCCAGATGGAGTAGAATCTTACCACAAAATGACCCAAGTATACTGTCTGTTAAAAGAATACATGGGGAATATTTAATTTTTTTTTTTTTTTTTTTAGGTTTTTTGAGACAGGATCTTGCTTTGTGGTTCAGGCTGGCCCTGAGCTCAGCCTCAAACTCACAGCACAATCCTCCTGCCTCTGCCTCCCGAGTGCTGGGATTACAGGCGTGAGCCACCACGTCCGGCACTGTGGTATGTGGTACTGGTTGCTGCTGGGTGTGGGTCTCCACACCCAGTATTGTATGTGGTTACCGGGGAATCGAACCCGGGTCCTTGCGTTTGCAAGACAGGCGCCGGAACCACTGAGCTAACTCCCCGGCCCGGGAATATTTAAATTTTTATAATTATTTCACTAAAAGACACATTTCTATCCGTCGCCCCGGAAATCCTCCCCCTTACCTCAAACCCACTCATCCCATTATTTTTACAACTCTCTGAAGCTGTTTGCAGTTTGTATTTGAAATGACTCCCCTTTGTAACTCCTTTCCGTACACGTTGGCAGCATCATGGTGCGTCCTCATCCACCTCACTCCCCGGATCTGGCACCGTGCAGCTTGTCCAAGGTCGAAATGACCATGAAAGACAAACATTTTGAATCGATTCAGGACATGAAGCAGGCACAGCAGGACAATTGATGACACTCATTAACTAGAGAGAGAAACTGCTTCAGAAAGTGGTAAGAGCGATGGCGGAAGTGTATTCGATCCAAGGAGGAGTGTTTGAGGGAGATTGAGGTCAATCTATATAATAAATTTTCTAAATGTAAACATGTTATATTTTTATTATACCTTGTACACACACAACACATGAGAATGCGATTCCGCACAAGCTGAGAAAAGACAGCTGACTGAGATGATGTCTGTCTGGACCAAGAGGTCACCTGCTGTCAACACTAACTTTAGCCCATACTTGGTGCCCGGACCAGATAGATAGTCCATTTTTAGGCAGGAACTCCTGTTTCTCACTCCTTATGTTTCCTTTGGGAAGAACTTTAATGAGACTACCCCAACTTCCCATCTTTCTGATGACAGAAATGAGCATGCTCAGTATGTCTCCGTCCTGCGAGGTGGTCTGGCATGGAAAGCACAGCCTCTCTTACTCTGGGTGGGAGATACCCACAAACCCATCTCCTTGCCCACAGAAAACATGTTCTCCAGACTGTTCCACAGGTGTGTTTGTTCCCTTTGACAACCAAAACAAGCTACTGTGGACCAAGGGCACAGCAAAGCACTCTGAATGAGAACAGTTGATTTGAGCCAAAATGGAGATCACTATCTTGGGAAGAAGTATAAATTCTACTTAGCGAGAATAACGAGTGTGGCTTGATAAAGGGATGGAAGAGGAAAAAGGAGAAGAGGAGGAGAAAGGAAAAGGCAAAAGCAAACGAGAAGTAGGGGAAGAAGAGGATGGAGAAGAGTGAGAAAGGCGGGGGAGGAGGATAAGAAGAAAGGAAGAGGAAGAAGAGGAGACAGGTTACAGGGAGAGAGAGGAAGAAGAAGATGACAACCAACCTGTTACAGTTTCATTGGTTGGCTAGAAAAGCACAGGACATTGATTGGCCAACAACCTCTTGTGATCCACTGCAGATAAGAATTTCATGAACAATGGGCCGGGGATTTAGCTCCGTGGTTCCGGCACCTGTCTTACAAGTGCAAGGGCCGGAGTTCGATCCCCGGAAACCACCTCCCGCCTTCCTCCTTCTGGCTCAATTCTTCTGCATAGAGAAGGGTCTCTACTTGGAAGTGTGGGGACTCAGGGCGCTGCTGCTCCGGGCAGCACCCCACCATGCAGCTCATGATGCTCCACCTCAGTGACAGAGACACTCCTGCCCCACCACGGTGACTCAGAGCTGGGCAGGAAGGGACAGCGACCTTCCACTGGGCCTCTTCACCCTCCTGCAGAGCGAGGGCGTCCTAGTCCCTCCCTCTGCCGGAGGAGGGAAGTGTGTGGAATGGCTGGAGCCCCGGCCTCCTCCCCTGCCTCCCGATGACGACGCACTGTTATAAACACTAAAGCTGCGGGTGGGGGTTTGGCAGCGGCTTGAGTGTGACCCTGGCAAGTTCCTGCACCCAACGCTGGTTCCCCAGGATGAGGGGCTGGGTGTTGGGGTGTTGAGGTGACAAAACTTTCTAGAGCTGGATCCTCAGCAGGGATGGAGTCCAGGCTCCATCAGTGACAGATTTAACATGGAGTCCATTACTCCCGACAAGAATGGGTTGTTTTGAAGAAGTGAGCCCAGGCCCCTCTGGCCTCGGGTTCCTGTCTGAGACCTCCCTGTGTGCTCTTTGACTCTTTCTCACATTCCCACCATGACACCACCCATGTGTGAGGCACCTGGAGTTCCTCGCCAGAGCCCGTGCCACACTCCTGGGCCTCTGACTTTGTTTCTGTATAAAGCACCCAACTCTGGGTATTTTATTATAGCAATAACAAACTGAATGATACACTAACACCTAGGACAGTCAAGAATGAAACCGATTTGCTGCCAAATGAGGGCATCTCTGGGGGCTGGTTTTCAGATTGTTGGTGTCTTGAGCAAAGGATTGAGCAGGACACTCGCAAATAGCAGCAAGAGTCAGATCTACCAAAGCGACAGAAGGGGACGGCCCTCGAGAAGACCTCGCGGGCCCAAGAGGGGCAGGTCCGGTGCTCCTGAAGTCCTGGGACTTGGGGAAGGTCCATGGCTGAGGACTGACAGGAGTCGAGGCTATCTACTCGGCCCCCTGTCAGGAGGGGCTGTTCTTGAAGGGATACGGTTTTCGAAGGAAGTGTCCTGGCATCCACACTGGGTGGGGGGGGGGCATCAAAACCCTATGCCAGTGGGGCTGGGCACTGGCCAGGATCCTGCACTGTGGGTTTGTAAATGTCTGGGGGTGGCGGGGCAGGGACCTTAATCTTTCAGTTCCCTGATATCCTGACGATGTCATCCCAGCCTCCGTTTCCCAATTCTTACCCCACAGCTTCGTTGCCTACTTGCTTTTCCTCTGCCTTCCGCCTCAAGATGAGGCGACATCAGCCCTGAAGAAAGGAGCAGGAGCTGGCACTCAGCCTGGGAAACGCGTCCGGAAAACCTGCACACATCCGCACAGCTGGTTGTTTAATTTAGTGTCTTTGTGCCGGTGACCCAGCGTGTGACAGGATCGAGAGGAACGCAGAGGTAAGCGGGGACCTGTGCGGCTCCCAGCAAGTTTACACATTAATGAAAGTCTCCACTTCGCGAGTCAGGAATGGGGATCAGAGAGTGCGCAAATTTCCAAACATACGCAGTGAAGTGAGTGGTAGACTTTTCCAGCCCTCACTCTTAGGGGGAAGCTGCTCCAACCAAGAAACTGAATGAAATGAGAGGCACCAGGAAGGGGGGATATTGAGCGGCTATCACACGCCGCCTCCAGCAGGGGGCAGCACAGGCATGTGTTTCACAGACATGCTGAACCAGGGAGCTCCAAATATTAAAAGTTTCATTGCAGATTTTTATGTATTATTAAAGCATAAAATGTTTCAGACCATTTTCGTATTGCCTTAGAATGTAGAAGACTGCTGGGAGGATTCAAGATGACCATGTGCACAAAAACGTCACATCGTCTCGTCCAGCCTAGGAAGGGACTTCCACCCCTCTTCAGGACCTGGGGGCGGAGACTACTTATCACAAAGAAGCCTTTCATGGATACTTTGTTCTTTTGGACTTTTGTGGGGTGTTAAACTTTGTTCTTTTTATCAGTACATATTTGTCACACATCAATGGTCACATTCATCGCAGGGAATTTGTTCCTCAAATAATATATGGTAGCTCTTTTTCCCACCCTCTCCTTTCCTTTCCCCCTTCTTCCTCCTCCTTTACACAAGCTTTTCCATTTTTTCTTCTAGTCTCTTCTTTAATCTTTCTTCCCTTCCTTCTCGCTCCCCTCCCCGATCCCTTCCCATGTGAACATGCTCCTCCCACTTCCCCGACCTCTGTCCCCAGTTCTGCTCCTTATTTACCCTTTGAGCTTCTCACACAAGAGAAACAGTGATACTTACACTTTGCATCTGATTTATTTCACCTAGGATCGGAGTCTTGAGAGACATCCATTTTCCTCCAAATGACTTATCTTTCTTTATTCCATTGTGTGTAAAGGGGTTGGTTTTAAAGAAAAAATGAATAGAAATACATGAAGCCGCACCATAGACCCCTTCCTATTCCCTGGTTACGTGGTGCTGAGGTGGGTATGGCCGGGCACCGAGGGAATCCTGCGTGTCTCAGCCTGGATCCTTCTCTTCACACCGGAAAACTCCACACATTTGTACACAGGGAAATGAGAGCCGCCCACAGACCAACCCACAGCACAGCGCCTAAAGGACGGAGCAGAGCAAGTAACAGCCTGGCTGCTTAGTACGGACCGGCCTGTGACCGCCCAGGGGAAGGGAAGGGCCCAGCGCCTGAGCACGGACCACACTCCCTGGGTCCCCAGATCTCAGGGTGCCCAGGGTTCACCCTCCACCCCTCCTCCTACTGCCATCACCCCCCGTCACCTGGCTCAGCTCCCACAGGTGCGAGTCACCCCAGACCTTCCGGGCTCTGGTGTCCCCCTGCAGTCCTTCTGTCCCCCGAGCCTCACGTGTGTGTGTGATTGGATCGTGGGGCTCCGTGCAGATCAGTAGATCCTCCAAGGAAGATCTCAGGAGCTGAATGTGCTGTTTGGAGGTGGGGCCTGGCTGGAGGAGATTCCCCGGGATGTGCCTGAGTGTGTCCTTGTCTCTGGCCCCTCTTTGCCTCTGCTTCCTGGCTGCCCAGAGCCCTGCAGCTGTCCTCCATGCGCCCCTGCCACACCTGCACTGGGGCGGCCGACCATGCCTGGACTGAGACGAGCCAGGAGAAACTTCTCCTCCCGCAAGCGTGGCTGCCAGCACTGTCCACTGTGCCAGTGACAGCGAAGCTCACCGGGCCAGCTGGACGCTGCTCACTCCTCCTGCCTGTGGCTGATCCTCCGAGGAGCCTCCAAGCCTGCCCTTCCTGCTTTCACTTCCCTGCTGTGTGCTCCAGACTGGTCTGTGCCTCTTCGGCCTCGGCCCTGCCAGCTCACTGAAGAGCAGAGTGGGTCTTCCAGCCACGCCTCCAGCCCAGGTGCCCAGCAGGGCCCAGCGACGACGGCAAGCGGAAGAACGAAGCGTTGGGAATTCCAGGGCTGCTCCAGCTATTGGCAAGCGCATCCTTGCGCCTACTGCTCAGCTCCTCGGGCGCGCTGAGCGAGCATGCATAAAGAAATCTAGACTTTCCTTCTGGGACTGAGTTCCTCACAGAGTGTCTTCAGCCCTGACTTCATACCTCTGGATGTGGATGCGATGCTGCTGTTTAGTTACCATTTGTAAGACGGAGACCATTTTCTCCACCTCTTCAGCTCTCAGCAACTGTGGTGAGATCGGGTGTGATGAGGGTGCCACGGCCAGAGATGCAAATCTTAGTGTCCTCACTGTCCCACCCAAGCATCTCTCGTCTCTTTAAAACCTGGTCCTCCTCACTTTGGGAAATGTGGTCCATCAGCTGGCATTCTTCAGACACCCCTGGGGCTGGCAGGATTTAAGAGCCAGGTTCTACATTCTGGAGTTTCAAGCAGCTTCTCCCCAACTAAATTCTACAGTCTTCTTAGTTCAGTGCAAGAATAAGGCCCCGTTGACTCAGAAGATTTCTGAAGACAATCAGAAGGCCTCTGAAACCCTCTCTGTTGTATTTTTAAAATAATCTTACAAAGAAACATACTGTTTGGAAAGGTTTAACTCTGAAATTCCAGATGCTTTACCTATCTCCACTTTTCTATAGAAAGATCCTTATGTTAATAGTTTGTTCTTTAAAACTCAAGTTTTTCAGTGTTTAATAGAAAGGATGATCCTTAGCCAGAAGACATGTGAGGGGAAATAGTATTTACACGTGAGGATCATGGAGGTCTGAATGTAAACAACACCTAGATGAAAGGAAATGCTTCTACAGGTCTAAAATTCTCTCATAGCCAAAGTTTTCTAAAACCTCAATCTACTTGTTATCTCTGACAAGACAGACTGCTGATGCCCCACCTAAATGCCATTGTGGATTTGCGGATATGAGATAGAAGTACCTGTACCATAATCCCTTTGTCATTTTTATCTTTCCTTCATTAATTTGATATCCCTGTTGTTATGTGAACAAAATATGCGTCAATGCCTTTCACCTGGAAAAAATTTTCTTTCCTCATAGCAACCTACTTATGCATTACCTACATATACTGACACGCTGTCTATAGATCACAATACTGTGTGTGATGTCTGTGAAAGTGTTCCTTAGAAAATAATTAAGAAATGCAGGTAAGGAGCAATAAAAATGTTTAATTGTTGAACTACATAGGTAAATTGGATAATTCACACTACAATAGTAAATAGATATACATGTCATCAGCAAATTAAGAACTTTTCCAGAATCTTACTAACCAGCTGTCCTCAGTCCTTGAAAATGATACAGAATGACCTTGAAGAGACCAGGACACATAGGTAAATGAGACACTCGCTGGCTGCGCAACATTCATAGCTATATAAGCTTTGGGCCAAACAAAACAGAGATCGCATCAGCATGTATTTAGAGCACACAAATTGCAAATTTAACAAGCTTCCTTTTAAATACTGCGACATGATACATCATTCCTCATAGTGGAAATTCTCTGACATTTAAATAAAGTTTGTAGGACCAGGGCTGCAGTTCAGTGGTGCACCACCTGCCTGAACCTGAGTTCAGTTCCAGGTACCAAGAAAAAAATTAAATAAAATTTGAAAACCAAACAGTAAAAAAAAAGAGCAGTAAAAATCCAGTTACCAATTTTACAGGTAAAAATTAATGTGAAGTAGAAATAGTGAAAGGTAAGAGACAAATATATTACTTTAGGTAATTCATTTATCTTAGGTTATAAACAGGGTAAGGATTTTGTTATATAAAAACTATCAAAAGAGTAACTGGCAAAGGACAAGACCCCCCCAAGCTGGGCTGAATGCCAGTGAGCACGCCGAGCCCCGGCAGACAGGCAGACGTCACAGTACCCTGGACAGATGGCACTCCTCCTTCGACAGCCCCGGATCTGTGCTGTGGCCTTCACTACAGCCTCAGGGCCGGGCGCAGGTGGAGGGACAGCTGCTCGAATATCCTCAGAAATGCCTGGGCACGCTGCAGTGCCGCTGGAGCCAAGGTCCTTCCCAATCACTGAGCAAACTACGAACAGAAATTGGAAGGGAAAAAGGGAATCAGCAATTTGACAGAGTACAGTTCCTATAAAAGCACACCAATCCTAAGCCTACAAATGATTCACTGTTCTATTTACCATATTTACCATATGATAAATATTTACCATCCACCCAATTTTATTTAAGATTTATTATGTGGCCAGCATGGTGCTAAGCCAAGGTGATATTTATATAAAGAGATAAAGCCGGGTAGAGAGAGTCATAAACTTAATTAAAATACAGCACAACAAGTAGGGCTCAGAGCCTCACGTGGGTGGCCCGCAGCCCCAGGCCTGCCTGCCAGGCCAGGATCGGGGAGGGACCATGCGGGGCCCTCGGCACCTCGCTTTGCAGGAAACACTGCGTCAGGAGGTGGGTAACTTAGCTTCTTGAGTCACCTCAAGTCTTTGGTCAGTGGGTGAATTCTGTTCACAGGCCCACAGGTTGGTTAAAAAGGAAAAAAAAGTCTAATCCTTTCCATAAAAATCTTCTTTTCCAGCCATGCTTGGTGCTACATGCCTGCAATGCCCTCTGAGCCCCACTTGTTGTGCCTGCAATACCAGGATTCTGGGAGGCTGAGGCAGGAGGATCAGAAGCCTGAGCCCAGGCTGGGCAACATGGCAGCTCAATAAGACTCTGTTTCAAAATTTAAAAAAAAAAAAAATTAAATGCTGGAAGACAAAGGCCCTGGGTTGACCATTGCTAGTGCCACCAAAAAAAGTCTTCCTCTCACCAGGGTTTCTACCCAGTAACTCAGGCCCAGGAAGCCATGAGGACAGTCACATCATGTGAGTGATATAGTGGACACTCGGCCATAAAGGGACACGGGAGTTGCTCCTTGGAGAAAAGCTTTCAGGTGATCACAGGGGACAGAGACAGACCGGAACAAACTGACTACTTAAACAGGGTCAAACAGAAGAAAACTGGAGCGAGAGGCATGGCCACGGCCCCCCAATCCACAGTGGACACTGAGCCCCCCGAGGCCACGCAGCTCGCTTCCCAGGGACATCGCCAAGTCGCTATGAGAGACGCCCTCCCTGGGCTCTGTCACCAGAGACGCCACCTCCAGACCCCTGCCCAGAGCACCACTTCCCACACTACACTTAAGAAACAGCCCGTGCACAGGGTTTCTAGCCAGACTGCCTTTCCAGACGGTGCAAATCACCGTACTCCTGCCTCAGGAAAACTGCATTCGGAAATCTACAGGGAGCGTCAGAACTCTACTGGAGTACTAGACACAAATTCTTCAGCAGACTCAAGGGAAATGCCACACTCTGCGGCTCTGCGGAGAGGGCCACCCTGCAGTCTCGAGCACAGAGCAGTGGAGAGTGGCCACTCATGACCGTGGTGGGTCCTGCCTTCCGTGTCCACTTCCCCCACGGGAGAACACCCTCTCTCTGCTGTGCTCCTGCTCTGCAACCCCACCCAGCCAGCTCCAGCTCTGGTGCTGGCCCTGGGTGAGAAACTGGTTCAACCACAAACATCTCATTTCTGGGCTGCTGTTGGCTGGGTTCAGACTACAAAAAAGCGAAAACAGATGATGGTGGTGGTGCTGGTGGTAATGGTGGTGGCGACCATGACAGCCAAAGCCAGCATTTCTCTCCTGTCGGCCCTTGGACCTGCATTGTGTGGCTTATAAAGCTGGGCCCACTAAGGAGAGGAAAGTGCTCAGCCTTTAACTGCTTTATGGAGCCTATGTTCCAATTCAGGCCACCGACATGCAGAGCAGCCACCCCAGGAAACAAGCACGGAGGAAAGTGGGCTTTACAGAGTTGGGCAGACTCCTCCTTCCTGTATGGTCACATCTTTGCAGTGACAACCACCCAATGCTGCGGAGCTCTGAGAAGGGTCCTCTGCCTGCTCTCTGCCGCTTACCCTCCACCCTGGCCCTCCTCCAGGGCCTGGCCAAGCCTTCTGACCCCTCCACACCTGCTGCTTCTCAAACCCTGGACTTTTATGGGTTTTTGTGAGAAAAGTGAGACACTCCTAAAATGGAGTTATCAGCAAATATAGAGCTTGCTCTTAATAAGTAAATTAAATTGGACTAGAAATGAAATGAAATGAAAAAGAAGTAGCTGCAAAGACAGCTGACCTGACCATTAACCTCTTTATAGTAAAATCTTGCTCGAGTTATAGGACCAGACCTGTCCTTCTATCGGGGAATAGAACATAACAAATGCACGACCAGCGCCCACCCTGTGGTGTGGGACCGCCATGCACCACCACCAGTGGCAAATGAGGAAAAACAGTGCAACCCTAGTGGTAATAAAAGAAAGACCTTAAAAAGTATTTAACAATAACATCCACAGGGTATTCACTATCAGAATAGCTATATAAAATTATTTAGAAAAATATACAATACCTCTTGTTTATTGGGCCATGATGCTAGTTTCCTCTAATCTTAGAGAGAAATTAAAGATAAGTTAAATGTTCAGGGTACAAATGACATATTCCAATTTCCCACAAAACTACAACAGCATAAACATCTATACACTTGCCAGTCTAGATCATTAGGGACAAGATGAGGAAGAAGGAAGTGTAGTGTGGTACAAGAACTACACCTGTGTGCAAAATAAACATTCGCACTGCACGTCCCACAATAAATCAGTACAGCACTTAGTCAATCCACATCTCACCTTCAGCCTCACTTTAAAATACTTGTAACCAAGACAGGCTTCAGTCAGACCTCACATTCAAAAACTCTGCATTCACCTGGAATTAGTAACTTAAAACTCCGGAAGGGGAACCCCACCTCCCACCTCGGTCAGTTCTACAGGAGGCTTCGGTCACCACCCTGCTTCCCAGTCACCTTTATGAGACATTACAGAAGCTGCCAGGCGTCGTGACGCACACCTACACTTCCAGTACTTGGGAGGCTGACGGGAGGACCACTATGAGTTCAAGGCCAGCCTGAACCATAGACTGAGGCCATGTCTCAAAAACAAAAAGAGGCATTACAGAAGTCAAACTTTGTGCACTGAAGAACCTCCATGAACTTAAAAGCTAGCTTTTTAAGAAGAAATTAAAACTCTCCGTGGAGCATGACTACAAATGCAAGCTAAATTTGCTCTGAATTTACTCTTAACAGCAATTAGCAGAAGGAACAATTTCAAGTGATGGTACCATACAGTGTTCCCTCTGCTCACTGTAGCAAGGAGTTGGGCAAACAGATATATAAATTTCCCATTTTTATAAAACATACAGTATCTGGAGAGGATAAGCATGGCATAATCTTTCTTACTTTTTTGCACAGTCTTTGCTTGATTGGACACCATGTCAATAGCTTCAGCAGGCAGGCCGACGTACACGCCTCCATAGTTTCTGTGAGACAAACACACAAATTGAAATGGCAGAGAGAAAGTATGGGGCACCTTAAACAACTAAGAAACTATAATTATTAGCAAATGTCCTTTTGAAGTTAAATTCAGAATACTTTTGTCCCTGGAAATATAATTGTGTTTTGTTTTGTTTTGTTTTTTGAGACAGGGTCTTGCTATATAGTTCAGGCTGGCCTTGACCTCAATGAATGTTCCTGCCTCAGCCTTCTGAGTGCTGGAGGCATGCACTACCATGTCCAGCATAGGGGATATAAGTTTTTTAAAAAGCTATATAAGAAAAGAAAGGGACCAAAGAGGTAGCTCAGGGATATCATGTTCAATTCCCAGTACCAAAAATAAAAAAGAGAGAGATAAGAAAGCTATACTGAATCCATAGGAATTTTAGATATTTTACTTGCAATAAGAAAGAAGAAAACAAGGTGGGATGCTTTAAGTTAGCACAGCGATAGACAGGGATAGGGATCGGTCATGAGAAATCAATAACATCTATCAAGAATCCCGAACAGGGCCGCCTGTCTTGCAAGCTCAAGGACTCCAGTTCGATCCCCCGTAACCACATACTATACTGGGCATGGAGACTCACGCCCAGCAGCAACCAGTACCACATACCACAATGCCGGGCGTGGTGGCTCACGCTTGTAATCCCAGCACTTGGGAGGCAGAGGCAGGAGGATTGCTGTGATGTGAGTTTGAGGCTGAGCTCAGGGCCAGCCTGAACTACAAACTGAGACCCTGCCTCAAAAAACCTAAAAATAAAGGAATCCCGAACAGCCATACGCGTTTGGTGATATGGATATAGAGGAGCATTTCCTTGTAGGAAGACAGACAGATGAAATGAAGGAGAGAGCTACAGTGCAGCAGACGGGGGAGAAGGAGGCCAGGAAGCTGAGGGAAGAGGACCATTCCTCGGAAGGATAGCGACCCCAGAGCTGTGGGACATGGGCAAGGCCCGAGCTGGTTCGAAAGAAGCACAGGTTGTGGATCGCTGAGTTCAGCCCAGACCTCGGCCTCGTGTGGTATTTCTGGGCAGAAACCCTCCCCGGGAGCCTGCACTATTGGCAATGGCTACAGCATGGAAAATCCCCGTGTACAGCTGCAATTACTCAAGGAAACACCAGCGGTGACCCCAAACATACCTCCTCTTGTCATCTTCCGTTATCGAGTCTTCTGTCCTAAAAGATCAAAAACATTTGTGAAGAGCCACTTGGTGACAAGGACAGAGACTTCATTTTGGTTATGAGAAAAAAAGCGATCACTAGGACAAAGCTGCCTGTGTCTACTTCGAGTGTTTCTACCAAGTGTCCCCACAGCACAGTGTTCCAGCTCACCAACATGTGCCAGTCCAGAAAAGGCTCAAGGAGACTCACAGCTGAACCACAGGAAAGCTGAGGACTGAGACTGGCAAGGGCACCAAAGTCGGGCACCAGAAGCCACAGTTCTCCTTGGCTGTCAGGCACCCCATGGGGTCCGGGCTGGGGACAACAGGCTGCCTGTGCCCTGTGTATAAAGTGCGGGTTGACCAGATGATCCCTAAGGTTCCTCTCAGCTCTGACACTGATTTTGGGTCACTAAACTGGCACAACAATGGGTAATGAGAGATTTCTTTTGTATATAAAGAATAATGTCAATTTGATTTCCTTATATCGAAAACCGTGAGCCATTTAATACAGACTATCATAAAGAAGGGGGAAATGTTTCAAAGGATGCTCTCTGAGGGAATCCCTGATTTAAAAAGCACAGCCTGCTCGTGCATACGGAGATCCCTGGGCGGATTTCTAAGGGGACTGGAAAGCCTTCCTGGGAGCCCTGATTAGCACACACCTTACTTCTTTGAAAGCAAAAACAAACAAACCAAGGTTCAGAGGCATCCGGCTGAATGCAACACGCCGTTCTAAGGGCTCCATCCAGAGGAGAGCAGAGCACACACTTTAGATCTGATTCAGGAGGAGCATGCTTCACCCTCACAGGCTGAGTGCAGCACACACAGCTGTCCAGTGTGTCTGACGTTGCTTCGCCACAGCTCCTGGCCAGGCCCACAGAGCAGAAGCACAGATGGGAGGTCACTGCACACACGGGCCACCGACACAGCCTGACCCCCGCAGTGCAGACTCTGCCTTGGTCCAGTTCTCCCACAATAAGCACAGAACCCATATTTGCCAGGCAGTGATCGACTTCGTGCGGCTCTTGCGGAAGTGAAATTATTCTTCAGTTCAGAAGTGTCAAGTCCTGCTGCACTGGAAATGGTGTCGCATGTACTGATGTGCACACAGAGTGATGCTTTCTACTTTCAATTAAAATGGATTATAAACCTTTACTGCAGATAATGGGAAAACGCTGGTGACAAATGTGCTCACAGCTGGCACAGCATGATCTCTGGTCCCAAGTGACTGACACTGTGATGAAATTGTTTCCAGGCTAAACATAACTGGTGGGTTTGGACATGTACGACATCTTATGTATCTGCCACAGCTCATTCTTTTCGCACCCACTTGTGTATTTGTTTATTTTAATTTTTCCCTTTTCATTCAATTCTATTGAAAAATACATCCAATTTTCCCCAATATAAGAAAATAGTAATTTATTTTAAACTTATGATATTAATTATTTAATAGCTTATAAAACTCAATATGTGTTACCTGGTATAAAACTCGTCAACAAATTTTCACATTTAGCTGGCAGGAAATGATAAGGTAGCTGTGCTAGTTAATGGATAACAGAGTTAAGCTTCAGATAGGATACAATGTCTCTAAAAATACCATTTATAATTAATTCCAAGATGTCTGTTCTATCCCTTCAGGTACGCTAGTGCCTCCTTTGGATGTGCGCCCCCTAGAGGAGGCTGCGCCTCTCCACTCCTTCCACAGCCATTATTCTTCACCTGAAGCCGGAGACCAGCACTTCAGCAGGAGTGCTGTTCAGTGACCTGGGTCGGTGCCATCACACGTCAGCTCTGAGAGATCGGACCAAGGGTGCAGGTGGTTTCAGAACTCACAGGCAAGCAAGGCCACCACAGAGCCACGTTCTGACCCACCCATCAGACACCACGGCCATTACCCGCATCCGGCCACCACTTAGCTTCTCCGGGAGAAGCATAGGCTCCAGCAGGGGAGCGGAGGCAGCCAGGTCTCTCCTGCAAAGGCCTGAGCATCGCTCCATCTCACAAGCAGCACCTTGCTAATGCCATTACTCTTTTTAATCCTGCAGACAGGTTCTGGCCTCACCCTAAAGATGAAAATCAGAAGCCTGGATAGGTGATAACGTGATCAAGGTTATTACATGAATAAAGACAGAATTGAGCCCTGCACTGGTGGGATCCCAAAATCTGCCTCCTGAGCCATGAGCCCTGCTGCTGTGCGACTCTGCGATCTGTCTTCAGTGCTAAGGGCCACAGCCCGAGATGGGAGTGCCAGGCAAGGGACAACCCTCCTCCCACAGGCTTCCAGCTGACACTGCAAAACCTGTCCCCACAGCAGTGGGGACAGCAGAAGGCAGGGCTTTGCTTCCCGGCTGCCAAGGAAGAGCCGGAGTCCTGGGCCCAGGGGCAGGACTGTGGTTTCCGCCTGGACTCAGCATGAAACGGCTTTACCTCCCCTGGGAGAAGAGCCTCAGATTGAATTACCCCAGCTGGGAGGACTAAAAATGAGGCCACTTCACCGGCACGAGGCAGGACGCTGTGCTGTGCTCAGTGGTGCTCTCAGGGTTAACTGGCTCCAGATCACTACCATCAGCTCACAGTGACCTCATCCCTGGAGAAGAAGACAAGGCTCCCGCACAGTGAGGGCAGCGGACATGAGCCAGGAGCCAAGACTCCAACACACCAAGGCAGTGACGCTCGGGACAAGGGAGGACACGGAGGAAGGGGCCTCAGGAACAAGGATGCAACAAGGAGGGACCTTGAGAACACACTTCATACCAAGAGCACCAGACTGGAGTCACGGCAGTGAGGTCACAGCAGTGAGGCCCCGGGCACCAGGAACCAGTCACCCACATGCGCAAGGAAAGGCCAAGTTCCCTCCCACGCCTCCGCCTGACACCAGGCCGGGACTCCTGCAGTTTCCCTAGCCCTCTGTCCTGGAGCCAGACACTGCAGCCGGTGAGGAGAGAACGCAGCACAGTCGCCAAGATCGGGGAGCTCTGGAAGAGACCATGTAGCAAACCCAGACAAAAGCTGCTCCTGCTGGTGGACACGCGCTGGACAGAAGGTACTGTCCCTCCAGGACTGGACTCTGAAGGCCACCTTCTCCCTCACTGCCACACGTGGTTAGTTCCACAAACAAGGGAGGCAGGGACAGGACGAGCTGCCCCTGGGGGAGGGTGGAGCTGCTGGCCTGGCTCACGCAGCTCTCTGCTCTGCTCCGGGGGCCGAGTTCCACCCTCACAGCTTCCTCATGTAATTTCTGATCACTGCATCCTAGGTGGCAGGGGTGGCAACGGAGGGTCACAAGACCAGCCCCTCCCCCAGCTTCCCGAGGCACCAGCTACAGCAGGGGGCGCCCTCCACTCCTCTGGGTCTCAGTTTCTGGACACTGCCCCCTGAGCTCTTCCATCCTGATAACCCCAACCTCCTGCCTCAGCTGCTCCGAGCCTGCCAGTGACAGCTACTTCCTGCCGTTCCAGTCTCTGCTACCTCCGCCTTCCCTTCCCCTTCACAACATGCTCAGTCCACTCCAGACAGTGCAGCGTCTGTGCTGGACGTGGCAGTGCGCACCTGGAAGCCCAGCATTTGGAGGATGAATCAGGAAGACCAAGAGTTCAAAGACAGCCTGAGCTCACAGCAAGACGTTGTTTCAAAAACCAAATCAATCAATCAATAATGTTGATATGGTTCCTTTTCCTGGCCAGTCCTTAACCAGTACACCACCCAAAAGCAAAAACGGGGTTCCTCTCCCAGCCCCCGGGTTGAACATAGCTTACAGAAGCTGTGAGTTCTGACTCAGAAGCACCTGAGTTCTGGCTTCCTGTTGGGTTTTGCCCGCGGTCCTGACCGAGCCCCTGTTGTAGCCTTGCTTGCTCTGCCCAAATGGCTCTGCTTCCCTGGCTCACAACTGCAGGACCCTCCAACAGCGCTCACCGTCCTCCCCGTAAGTGAGCGCCTGGCCCAGTGCGCTGGACGGCTCAGTGCTGGCCCCTTCTTTCTCCTGGGGAATGTGAGGTGCAGCTGGTCCAGGGCTCCTGCCCACTTGTCTTGGTCAGAGGTGATGGGTCCCACATCTCTCCACAGCCGGCATCATCTTCCTGGGGAGCAGCACGAGGCTGGGCCTCTTGGGCTGCTGGGCGCCAGCTGGGCAGTGGGACACCGAAGCACCAACAACGCTGGTCCCAACCCCAATTTTTTCGCTCAGGGATCTCTGCAGCGCCCTCAAGAAGCCTCAACTTCCCCAAACAGCACTTTTCTCAAAACCTTGGGAATATGAGCATGTGTCCACACAGCAGATCATGGCCCGGTGACTCCCAGAAGGGACACACATATGTGCACGCATGCACACACACATGGACACACATGCACATGCACAAACGTTCTCGTGCTCCAAACGAACATCTCTGCCAGCAGAACACCAAAGCACCAACAACGCTGGTCCCAACCCCAATTTTTTCTTCCAACCATCACTGCCTTGGCCAGTTTTTAAATCCACAAAAACCACCTGTCCAGCTTCTCCCCTTACATTTTGCTCACTTCCTCCATTCTATCATCGTTTTTTCAACTTTTATAGAGATCCTTACAATTTTATTTTTAAACCAATACATAATATTCACAGGATGTGCTGTAATCTTTTGGTACGTATACATAATATACGTCATCAAATCCAGGTCGCTAGCATGTCCATTGTGCATTCTGCTTTTAATTTTTCACTTTTTTTAGTGGATGTTTATATACGTAATGATTACGTTCCTCATGGGGGCTGGTACAGGAACGTACCACATCCCCTTCCTTCCCTCCATCTCCTGGGCCTCCTCCCCATTTGCAAATGATCCATCTCCCTGTGGCCTGTATCTGCCCTCCTGAAACCTGCTCACCGACATTTCACTAGAAAACACCTCTTTCCAGGGTTTCCAAAAGCCCGCCTTCCCAGCTTCCTCTCGCGGCTCCTCCCCAGCCCTCCCGCCACCCCTTGGCCTTCACTCACCTGCCTACTCCACAGTTCCTACCTACGCAAAGCCCACCAGAGGCTACCAAGGGAGCCTTTCAGGTCCAGCCACAGCGATGCCCTCGGCTGCCATGTCCTCTGCCAAGTATCTGGCACCCTCACCCCACTGGTCAGTTTATCTGCCAGGGGACAGCAGGATGCCCAGTGGCATTCAGGACCCCAAGGGATGGTGTCTGAGCCCACAGTCGGCACACTCACTGGGCCTCTCTGTGCCCCAGACCCGGGCAGATATATGAAACACCATCTTTTTCTCCACCGGACTGTCGCGGATGGTGAGGTAATGCACAGGCACCCCAAAATCAGCACACAGCGTGGTCCTCGGTCAGGACCAGCGGCCACGAGCAGAATGAAGACTACGGTGCTGCAGGCGTGCCCCTGTGCCGTCAGGACAGTGACCCGGCAGGGGCGCTGGAGGGACTTGGGAATCGGGTCCCTCTGCTTCTCCAGAGCACCTGCGCTGCCCCATGGGGAGAAGAGTCCATGGGACACGAGCGGGTTCCTGACTCCAAGGGGCTCGGAGACTCGTATGTTAGGCACGGAAAGTTCACAAAGGCCTCCAGAGGAAATCAGAGTGAGGCGTTCAGAATCTCAAACTTTCAAAAGACAGACAGGTGTTTTCTGTTGGTTCGTTCTGAGACACTTTTCTCTAGAGTTGCTCCTCCTGCAACAATGAAATGGCTTTGTGGAGAAAGGACTCTAATAAAATGTTACTTTATAAGCTTTAAGTGGAAGCAGTGCTTGAACATCTTGTTTAAATCAAGAGGCTGTGATTTTTCTTTTATTTTCCACAGCAAACATTAAATTTGGGTCAACTTATCAGAGACCTTTTTATTTGAAACATATTCTTAATAGTCTTACCTACACTGCTGAAATCCAGAGAAGTGTTTGGAGCCATGACGAGCATGGGACACAGAAAACAAGCTTTGCTTCAGCCTTCCCAGTGATAACTGCCTCCCTTTTCTGGCAGCAGCACCCCAATTCTTCTAGGGAAACCACCAGTCTCCCCTGCTTTGCCCACATAGGAAGAAGGGGCCAAGGACTCGGACTGGCTCACAAGGCCCATGACCTGGGCCTGGCCAATCAGAAGCCTGCATTCCACTGGCCCAGGGCTCGAGTTCCAGGAGCACGTCGCCCCCCCACCCTGTCCATGTGCACTGAGCGCCCACTTGACTCCTCAACTTCTAAGAGAAACTCTGAGGACAACAAGCTATAGTTGCAGAGGAGTCACGGGGCTGATAAGACACAAGCTGGCCAGCGGTCACCACTTGGGGATGGCCTCCAAAGAGAGACAGGACAAACCCAGGACAGCAGAGATCAAGGTTTTCCCTGTCCCTTGACCACCTAGCTCCAGCTGCGACCAAAGCCAAACCCCTGGAGCTTTTCCACGACATGTGCCAATAAATTCCTTTCTGTTTGTTTGTTTAGAGCAGTTTAAGCTGGGCTCTTGCCACTTCCAACCAAAAATATCCCAACCCGACCTATTGGTGCCAAATAGCTGAGAGAATTCATTGAAATGAAATGAAAGCACAGTTGATTTCTGCAAGACTGCAGAGCAGCCAGATGTCACCGCGCTGGGTTTCCTTCTGCTTTGTTTTCTGTTGTGCACTGAGATTTAAAGAGACAAGAGGCAGGGAGGAGGGAAGAAAGAGCTTGCTGCAACCCACGGAGCGCCCATAAAGAGGGGACCCGGGATGTCAGCAGGCTCCACATCTCCAGGACGCCTCCCCTCCCATCTGAACCCTAAACCTGCCGAATCCAGGATCCGCTCCCTCATCCCAGACAGCCTCTCCCCAAACTGCCCCTCCATGCTCCTCCTCTCCTGATTTCTACCCACCAGCCTCCTCCACTTTAACTAAATAGAAAAAGCAAAACGCTCTGACATGCAAATCCTCCATGCACACAGATCAGGCAGAAATCATGAGAAAGTGAAAGAAAGAACAAAACATGAAGAGCAGTTGCCTGTGCTGGGAAAGAGGCAACTGATCTTTCTCTTTAAAAAAACAAAAATACCTTTATGTACTTTCTATGTTTTCTCAGTATTGCTTCTGTGCTGGAAATCCAGATTTCTCAGATATGCTTCCTCTCTAAGCGCACAGCATACAGAGAGACGCCGTGTGTGACCCACACTCCTCACCCACTTCCGCTCAGATGCCGTGGCCCCCAGGTACCCATGGGCCTCATCACATGCAGTGGCTCCCTCCCATCCCCACCCCCTGTGCTCCCCGGGTCACCTCCCTTCCTCTCTCTCTGGCTCCGGAAGGCTCTCGTGCTGCTCCTGCCGGCAATCTGTCAACACCCCTCGTCCACAGTGGCCCCAGCTTCCTGCGGACACCTCCGCACACTTCCCCTGCTCATGCCCGTGCCTCAGTCTCTAGGCCTGCACCCTCCCCTCCTCACTCATCCCCACTGTGGCACCATCACCTCAGGACAGGCCCAGCTTGCTGACTTCCTCCGCCTGGACAGCAGCACACCACACCCAGTTCCCAGCCAGCACCTGGGGCCTCCACGCTTCCAGCTCCGAGCCAGGTGGCTGTGCCAAGGGCCTTGCTGTGCCCGCTCCCCACACTCCCCTCTGCAGACCCCGCTGTGCCAGAGCCTGGTCAGCACCGATCTGACCATTTTCACTGTCAGCACTTTTCACGTTGTACTCTGGTCTCAAGAGACAGACCGAATGGAACACAGAGTGACCGCAAAGATGAATGCTTACATTTTTAAAATCTATTACACTGAAAGAAACATCTTTTTGAAGCCCCTTCAGAACCCTGGGGAAGAGCCGGTGTCACAGAGCACCAGGTCCAAGTCCAGTGGGGCAGGAGCCCAAGGACATGGCGACGTGTTTCAGGAGCTGCCCTGGCGCTGGGGGGCGCTCTGCTGCAGTCACCGTATTTCACTCACACGCACAGAGAAAGGCCCTGACGAGAGGGGCCTGGGGCAGCTTCAGGAGCCACAAGAGGACGGGACGGTGTGGGTGTGCCGGTGAGGGGGCCGGTGAGGGTTAATGGAAATGTCTTTTAGTATAATGATTTTTAGAAGTTAAATATTCACTGTATATTTTGGCCACGCTCTCAGACAGAAATAGAGTGTTATTTGTTATTACCTACTGACTTCTTGCCTACGGGACAGCGAATCAATACGAAGAAAGTGAAAATGACAGATAACTCAAATAACTGATCTTTTAATAGATGAAAGCAATAATGATATTTCTGGCTTTCAAAAGTAAATATAAATCTTGCACAACACTTATATGTGGTCTTTTATGTGGCCATGGGATAGTGCAACTGACCTGTGTAAGGTTCTCCACTCACCGTGAGCTACTGTGCTATTTTGGTCACTTTTAGTTTGGGACCAATTCTCTAGATAAAATAATAACCAGCAAGTTTAATCTTCATAAGAAAACTGTCAAGTTAATATCTCAGCTCCTCATTCATTCATGGTATCACTTAACACTATAGTTAATACTTACAAATCTATAGCTTCTACTTTAAAAATACAATGTTTGAATATATCTTTTTTTGACAAGGAAAAGTAATACTATAACATTCTTTAACTTTTTTTCAGTTAAATTTATAGCTATTTTTTTGAGACAGTGTCTCACCATGTAGTGCGGGCTGGCCTTGAACTCAGAAGCCTACACTGGCCTGGAACACATGGTAAACCTCCTGCCTCTGTCTTCTGAACACTGGAACAATGGGCAGTACCTCCACACCCAGCCCACATGTATGTTTAAAGGGAAGGGTCACACTGCTGGAGGTGGGTAGCTTGATCCTCGGGTCCTGGAGAAGCAGCAACACAAAGGCAGCAGCTTCCGTGATGGCCACACTGTACCCAGGTTCACGCAGAAGGAAGCAGAGAAGTACGGAAGGGGCTCCTGGGTGCAAGATGCCCTTAGTAACAGCCCGTGGTCTGCACTCAGCTCGCTGATGACCTTGTTGAACAGTGTCTTGGTCTGTGTCTTGTGAACACCCGGGGCCAGGTCATTTGTAAAGAATGGAACTTTATTTGGTGCAGTGTTGTGGAGGCTGAGAAGCCCAAGACCAGGTACGGCCCAGGAAAGGCCCATTGGCCACGAAGGAGAGATTATCACGCAGTAAGAGTGCAGTAAGACTGCAAGCTCCAGTGTCCTCCTCTTTCTATGACAACACTACAAGCACCAGGGGTGGGGCCACCACGTGACCTCTCCAATCTTACCTTCACCTCTTCCCGATGACCTCGCTCTGGGCTCCATCAGCACGTGAATGGGAAGGCTAAGTTTCCACCATGACTGTGAAGAGACCCATTCAAACCATAGCAAATGTCACCTACGGCCACTCAAGCGTCAGCGCACTCAGTATGCCGGTGTCAGACGCCTGGTTGCAGCCCAATCTTCGGTCACACCAGCTCTGAGCGTCTCTCTCACAATCACAAATAACTAGAAGCAATCTCTCCACAGAGATTGCAGGACACATCGAACAGGAGCCTTTCCCAAGAGTCTGAGTAGAGAGAGCACCAGGACAACCAGAAATCACACCTGGTGATGTTCTAAAGACACAGCTTATAAACCTCACGATAATGTTTACACGTGCCTGGCAGAGAAAGTATGTCAGCCTATCCGGCAGGGCTCAAAGGTCACAGTCATGAAAACAGCACCTTTCTCAGAAAGAGAGCAGACCAGGTCACAAGAGTAAGTACTCACACGTCTTTAGCTGGTCCTGCCGGCCCTAGGGAGAAAACAAAGACAGGTTTGTATCCGTGTGAAAGTGCAAACATGTTAAGCCCAACACCGGGCTCAGATAACATTCCTTTAGAGACAAGAATATGGTTCTAGGGGGCCGGGGAGTTAGCTCAGTGGTTCCGGCGCCTGTCTCGCAAGCGCAAGGACCCGGGTTCGATTCCCCGGTAACCACATAACAATACTGGGTGTGGAGACCCACACCCAGCAGCAACCAGCACCACACACCACAGTGCCGGGCATGGTGGCTCACGCCTGTAATCCCAGCACTCAGGAGGCAGAGGCAGGAGGATTGTGATGTGAGTTTGAGGCTGAGCTCATGGCCAGCCTGAACCACAAAGCGAGACCCTGTCTCCAAAAAACCTAAAAAAAAAAAAGAATATGGTTCTAAGAACTCATTTCAGAAGAGCAAGGCAGAGGGCATGGTGATTATAAAAGTCAGTTCTTCAGCTTGGAATCTGACATTTCAGGATGTTTTCTGCCCTTTTTTTACCAGTACTTCTACGTTGCAAGGTGTGTGCTCCAAAAGGGTGGTACCAGTCACCTAATGCCATTGCCCATTTC
>PVIR01006849.1:0-63730 GCA_004026965.1 Petromus typicus
ACAGTTCAAGGAAATAAATAATTGTTTCTTAGCATGTGAATGCAGTTATTTCCTTCCATTAGGTTGCTAAGTATATTTACCCAGGTAGTTATAAGAGCAAATCTAAAGACAGTAATTAATATGTTGCACTGGAATGCAAGTTCCCATAAGGATTCCAGAAATCAATACAATACATTCTTTTTCAAAGAGACAAAATTCTTCAGTTATCTAACATGCAACATAAATTCTAATCAGCATCTTGCCATGTATTTGTTTACACCATGCTGTGTATGGAAGAAGTTCCCTATCAACTATAACATTGTCCAAACATAATCCTTCTCATAAAGTAAGTTTCCTTTCCTTTGAGTGGTAGGGAAAGTTTGTATCTTCTGTACAGCTAGTGTGCTTATTTTCATCAATGATAACCAGATAAACCATTGGATTTTTCTTTATTGTTTTGGCTTCTAAGAAGTTCAAATCTTGAGCATTAGGCTCCATGTCATCACTCATCAGCCCAGTTCCCTAGCATAAGTACCCATCCCCGCAGATGCCATGTTTAGCTATATTTCCACTTTCCTGTTGTTACACATTTTATACTGCTTGAGGAGGTGTAGGGGATGCCTCCATAAGAAACAGAAAGGATATACACTGTCAGAAAACAGTCATATGACTTACTACTATTCAACAAAGGGATCCGAGTCATTTGGATTTGATCAAATATCAGCTCCAGTGCTTATTAAAGGTGTGGGATCATTTGAGCAAATTGCTTAAATTCTCTGCTTTAATTTCCTCATCTGATAAGAATAATAATGTCATTTAGTAAGAATTTAGCAAAATATTACACAGAGTGCTTCAAATCCTACCCAGTACTTTGTATACACTTAATAAATGATGTCTCTGAGAGCTATTTAGAGACAACATTGACTTAAAATGAAAATGTTTCTGGAGTACAACAGCTACAAGTTCAGACTCTGGTACCAGATTATGTGAGCTCAAGCCCCAACTACCTACATAATTTGCTATCTGTGACATTAGAAAAGTTTTGTTACCGCTCTTTGCCTCAGTTTCTTAACATCAAAAGAGAGTATAGTAAAAATTTAACCCATTGGGTTGTTTTAAGGAGAAAATATAATATAAGTGCCCTTTTAATAATAAAAACGCCCAGCATCTGGTATTCAGTAGGCACTACGACTGCTTGAACTACTTTTTACTAGTAGTAAAAGGTGCAAATTTTCAGAGACATCTAGATCAAGAAAAACTAAAAATAGTAATGAGTGAAAATGGAATTAAATTGTAAGCTCAAGCCCTGCCTGGGCAACTGAACAACTAGTAAAAACCTGTCTCAACATAAAGTAAAAATTGGAAAGGGCCGAGAATGTACCTCCAAGCAAAAGCCACAGGTTCAACCCAAGAGTTTGGGAAAGGGGAGAAAGAGAGGGAGATGAGAGAAAACAAAAGAGAGAAAGGATGGTGGGGCTGGGGAGTAGAAAAAGAACAGGAAAAGGAAGAGGAGGAGGAAGAGAGGGAAGGGGGAAAGAAAGAGAAAAGGTGAGAGCAAGGGAGGGAAGAAGGAACAAAGGCAAGAAGGAAAAAGAAAGGAAGGAAGAACACAGAAAAGAAAAGGAGGCCAGGAAAGAAGAAAGGGAGGGAGGAAAGGAAAGGGAGACAGACAGAAGCTCCCTTCAAGGTGCTCTTTCTTCCATTTCTGTAACACAAAGGAGTGGCTGGGGAGGATGCACCGGACTTGTACCTTGTTTAAGGAGTCAAGAACCAAGTGAACTGAGGGCCGGGGAGTTAGCTCAGTGGTTCCGGCACCTGTCTTGCAAGCGCAAGGGCCCGGGTTCGATTCCCCGGTAACCACATAACAATACTGGGTGTGGAGACCCACACCCAGCAGCAACCAGTACCACATACCACAGTGCCGGGCATGGTGGCTCACGCCTGTAATCCCAGCACTCGGGAGGCAGAGGCTTGAGGATTGTGATGTGAGTTGGAGGCTGAGCTCAGGGCCAGCCTGAACCACAAAGCGAGACCCTGCCTCAAAAAAAAAAAAAAAGAACCAAGTGAACTGAAATAGCTCTGACCCCCTCATTAACTGATTCCTTGAATTTTCAATTTATTTGACACTTCAAACCATGGTTCCCTATTTAGCCACCATCTTTTTAAATCCTCAGAGTGAACCAAAGGAGGGGGAAGGACAGGTATCATTATTATCAGTAATAAAGTGAAAATCGAGTGACGTGACTATGTCAAGGCCACCCAATCAGCAAGTGGCTGGATTCAAGACCGGCTGCCTTCTTTCTACATATACCGCCTGAGTCAGATTTCCAGCTTGGAGCACTTACTTCTGTTATTTAAAAACCGAGTCTAAACAGAGACTCCCAGGCATTTCAGCTCCATGAGAAAGATGCCTGAACCTGAGCCCCCCAGGGGAGGATGGTACTGAGAAGCAGGATGTGTCTTTCCCCTTTTCCTTGTGCCTTGTGTTCTGGCACACACCCGTGCCATTCCAGTCGTTAAAGGGGGTTCCTCTTAATCCCTTGTGCTTAAAATGGAAAATGAAAGCACATAATCACAGGATTAGGAATAGCTGAATCCAGGGATGCTGAGGAAACCCTGCAGAACAGGTTGCCAGATAGTTTTGCTCTTGCCAAGATATCTTCTCTCCATTTAAGCCTTCCTGAATTATAAGAGAAATGTAATTAAAACCATCATTTTTGTTTCTCCATTGAAATGAAATTTTGCTGTCTAAGAAGAACATACAAAAACAAAAACAAAAGGAAAGCCACCCAAAGACACCTGAGGCTATTCTAGCCCTTGGAAGGAGGTCACCCTGATTCAGGCCACTTGGAAACTGACCAAACATGTAGGTTGGGCCCTTGGCTCATTGTTAAACTATCTCTCAGCCCCCCTTCTGCTCTCTGCATTAGGATTATGAGACCAGACTCCACAGATAATACTTTTCCTCTGCCACCCACCCTTCTGTTAGTATCTTCATGTAATACGTGCTTCAGCGAGACTGCAAGGCTGGCAGGAGAAGGGAGTTGCCCTTTGCTATTTGCTTACGTGTCCTACCAGTGTCACCTAGGTAGTGTCTCTCAGCCTAGCAGCAGCCGTTGATTTCATGCTCTTTTTTTTTTTTTCAAAATTCCCAGCACCAGCTCCATGGGGATTCTTTCAGATCTCTTCCACCAGATGGTACCCCATCATGTGGGATGCACCCTGGAGGACCCCTCATCCAGGGTTCTGTGTCCCACTAATCCCCTCTTAACTTCACCCCTGCCTCCAGGGTAACAGATGACTCCTGCAGCTACTACAGCCAAGAATCACTTTGAAATGAGAATATATTCTCAGAAAGGCACATCAGGTGACTTTATCATGTGTAAGCACTGTGGAGGGTTCATAACATGCCTCCATGGTGCAGGTTAAGTCGGGCCTCCAGGTGCAATTAAGAGACAGGTAAACATAAGATGTATGAGGCTACTGTTAGGGCAACACAGCATATTATTTTAAAACAAATTTGTATTTAATAAATAGAAATGTACTCTAAAATAATGATTAAAATAGTAGTACTGAAAACATAACCATATGTGCTATAATTTTATTCATTGGAAGTACAAGTTTATTTGCATTAACATCACCACAAACACACAAGTAATGTGTTGTGTGATACTGTCATGATGGCTACAACATCAATAAGCCAAAGAAGTCTTTCACTTCCATTGTATCTCATGGGACAAGAACCATATGTATTTTCTATTGCAGGTTGAATATTATTATATGGTGCACAACTATATGTAACTATATATATTTCTGCAATTACAGTCCTTCAAATAGCTTGTTAGTAACTTAATTCCCTGTATTAAATCATCTCTGTTAAAATAAGAAAGGGGACAATGTTGAGATTGTAACAAAAAAGTAAGGAAACAAATTTTATGTATATGGGGGGGGTGGTAGGGTGGGTAGGGCTATGGGAAAAAATGAGAATTAAGTTGTGTCTTATACTGGTACAAATCCCCATTATGGAGTGCAATCATGATGTGTATATTTAATGTATCAATAAAGATTAAAAAAAATAACTGATGTGGTACCTGTTTTCTGGCTTGATCCTGATATAGAATTTTCATTTCAGATATAGGTGAGAATAGCCATTTTCAATTATTTTTAAATTGTGTTCACTTCTCTTTTTTACTAGTATCTAGTAAATACACAGAATAATGATTTTTCACTTTGACTCATCTGTACATGCATTTCTACCCCCTATTACCTGCCCTTGCCCTCATCTATGGTAGATTCCCTTCTCTAATCAACTCCCTTCTATCTTCATGTTGCTTTTTCACTAGAATCCACAAAGTAGAGAAAAGATGTGATACCTGTCTTTCTAAGTCTGGCTTACTTCACTTAACATAATGATCTTGAATTCCATCCATTTTCCTGAAAATAACATGATTTTATTCTTCATTATGGTTGTGCCCACTTTCTTTAAACTTGTACATATGGTAGGCTTCTACTCTAGTACACAAATCCTGATTAATTCAGGAAAATAAACTATATATCTGACATTATGCTAAAGACTGGGAAAAGAGGGCCGGGGAGTTAGCTCAGTGGTTCCGGCACCTGTCTTGCAAGCGCAAGGGCCTGGGTTCGATTCCCCGGTAACCACATAACAATACTGGGTGTGGAGACCCACACCCAGCAGCAACCAGTACCACATACCACAGTGCCGGGCGTGGTGGCTCACGCCTGTAATCCAAGCACGGGAGGCAGAGGCAGGAGGATTGTGATGTGAGTTGGAGGCTGAGCTCAGGGCCAGCCTGAACCACAAAGCGAGACCCTGTCTCAAAAAACCTAAAAAAAAAAAAAAAGACTGGGAAAAGAACTATGAATAAGATATCCTCTGCTAGCTCAGTCAAACAACTAATGGAATATCCAAATAAGTGCAATGTGCTCCAATGTGCTGTAAGAGAGCACTAGAAGCAAGACAGCACTGAGTAGCAATAGAAATTGCTACTGATTCTTTTTATTCTGAAAAAGAAGGAAAAAATAATCTTACTTTGAAGAACTCAAAGACAGCTACACAGAGAGAATAGGCTGGGAAAAACTAAAATAAAAACTCTAAAGGAACATATGAACCTATTGTAGCAGAAATAGTTTGAAACCAACTATCCCTGCACTCCAATTTTATCAAGTGTATCTACAATTTAAAAATTAAGATATCATTTTGACCTTTTGAATCAGTGTCCAATTCCTCCAAGATATTATGGTCATATTAATTTATAGTAATTGTAATGCATAGTTTTTATAGAAGGCATTTTTAACCCAGAAATATATTCACACATATATGTGCATACACACAAACAAAACTTGTTAACTTGTATTTCAAGGAAGACGGACACCTATAACATGTAATAAGTAGCTAAAGATAAAGCTAAAGAAATGTAAAGTGTGTTCTATGATACACTGCTTCACTGGGGGCATGAGTAAGTGGCCCAGGAAAAAAATCAAATGGTAAGTAATTTTGAGAAATGCTAGTCTAAAAGTTTTATTTGTCTGAGGGCTTCTCAGAATATTGAATAAACTAATATGCTTGTGAGTCCCATAGACAGAGTTGCAAATTGCAGCCAGCCAGATCATACTTATCTTTTTACTAATCCACCATATACAAGGCTGGGGATACAATTCAGTGGTAAATTACATGCTTAGCATGTGTAAGGCCCAAGGTTCAATACTCAGCACCAAACACAGTAATTCTTTATAGTCAGTCAGGTATTTAAATCCCTTTTAACCTCTTCCTCCCCATCACCATCATGTCTTCACCTTCATCATCTTTGCCTGCCAGCCCCCCACCTTCCTGACCACTTGCCTTTGTTCTCAGCTCCATGTGTCAGCCCTGCATAACAAAAATCAGAAAAATATAGACCGCAGGCCATTGCCAAACAGTTGCTTTTTTATTCCTGGTTACAAACTAAAACTATTTTTATATGGTTATGTTGTAAATGGTTATATAAACACCTACATAATAGCTTCAATTTTGTAGCTTGGCCTGTAAAAGCTAAGACACTTACTTCCGGCCCTTTAAGAAAAATCATATTGACCCTGCTTAAGACTCCTGTCAGATGCACTTACTTTAAATCGTCTGTATTTTCTGCAGTTCTTCTCCCAGGGTGTAAAGACTTCTACTTGTTTAACCAGAATTTTAGAAAATGACAAGCAGGGAAAACCATTTCACTGTATGAGAAAGAAAGATCCTCTCTTTAGGTTTTGGCAAAGAAGGAAATTGCTGTTATTTGCTGACTGCAATGCAAAGCCAGAGCACTGAAAATGTATGAGATCCCTTTCAAATGATAAAACAACACAAGATATTTTAGACAAAGGTCAAACAGAAAGGACCGCTGTTGTCACAGCAGAATCACTGGACGGGAAGCAGAAGGTGTATCACGATGGATTTCTTGCCAGTAGGATGCTAAATGGGAGCTAAGAAGTCTGAACCGGCAGCTTTTGCTAGGGTTTACTCCTGGGTGTAAACCTTCCTACCATGCTGGTTTCAATGCTAAACACACATTAGGAAGACATGTACAGTAGGCTTCCACTCTAGCACACGAAGAGCCAAGCAGGACTCAAAGCAGGGCAAAAAGAGCAGGGTCCCATTTTGCTGATTTTTCTGCACACTGATGACTTGGGGAAGATCAAACACCTATATAGGTGTTTTAGAACCTAGAGGAGAGTCTACTCCTGACAACAGGCTGAATCGACGTAAGGATGTCCTCTGCTGTCACTGTGATGTGTGGGTCACTATCACCATCCAAGCTGGAACCTTCCCAGATAAGGCTCATTTCCCTTACCTTGTCCTTAGAGATCTAAGCAGAAGAAATGCTTTGAGTCTCATGATTTCCTGAACCAATTCAGTTTCCTAATGATATTTTAATCAAACTGACCTTTATTAGATGGCTGAGACATGTCCCTCAAGAAGGCAAAAAAATCCCCTGCATGTATCAGAAACTTCAGATAAACCAAGGAATTTTAATGACACATATCAAAAATGAATCATTTCTATAATAAATATTTCTCCACAACCGCAACAGTGATGTTTTGGAATTTTTTCAAAACTGTGTCTTAAAAGTATGCTCTTTGAGACAAAAAAAAAAAAAAAATGTCAATCATCCCAGAAGACAGAGAAAGTCAGAGATTCAGGCTAAGAAAATACTTCCACAGTATGTAGAGGATGGCATTTGGGAGATTAGGTTCTGCAGTGGTTAGGGTCAGGTATTAATAGCCACTTGTAAACAGAATCAAAAGAACACTAAAGGTAGAGGAAGGTACAGCCTTTACTCAATTCTCAAGGAGATCAGTCTCCCCACATGGAATTTCATTCACCTGCCTAATTTTCACCGGGTCAGATCACATCAAATATTTTATAATCTTCAATTCTCACTACCTAAACAGTTGAATATCATGAAATTCTTATGCCTCCATCCCCACTGTTGTGTATTCAACTCCACGTTTCTCTCTCTCATTTTCTGCATCATATGAAAGAGCAATTCATCTTAAGTATTTTTATCAGTAACAACATTTGAATGCCTACTATGTACCAGGCGCTTTCATAAAAAACTGAGATTACAGGGCCAGGGAGTTAGCTCAGTGGTTCCGGCTCCTGTCTTGCAAGCGCAAGGACCCAGGTTCCATCCCCGGTAACCACATACCATACTGGGCATGGAGACTCACGCCCAGCAGCAACCAGTACCACATACCACAGTGCCAGGCGTGGTGGCTCACACCTGTTATCCAGGCACTCGGGAGGCAGAGGCAGGAGGATTGCTGTGATGTGAGTTGGAGGCTGAGCTCAGGGCCAGCCTGAACTACAAAGCGAGACCCTGTCTCAAAAAAAGAAAAAAAAAACTGAGATTATAATAAAATGAAAGTATAAGATATGGAGGATTCTTAAACTCAGAATATACAGTTGTTGAATTTAAGTGACTAAGGAAGGAGGCAAATAGGCAACTCATTAAAATATGAGGTGTGAAATAAAAGAGATGTATGCTAATGTTCTAGGAGACCAGAGAATGAAAGAGCTGGGTAGAGGCGTGAGGCAACACCTTCCAGACACACCTGGCATTTGATGCATATTCACTACCTGTCCTAAACTAGGCCAAGTATTTTATGTGTGTTAAATGGTACCATAGTAATTCTCTCTTAAAGAAAGGGAGAATGCAATTTTCATTTTACACCACATATAGGGTGGAGAAACAGTCACTAAAGACCACTCAGAGTGGAAACAAGAAAACGAAAGACCCAGAACCCATGTTCCACCACACAGCAAGCAGCAACAAAGAGGCTCAAAATGAAAGATAATGAACAATTCAAGACAATGCTGAACACCTTGGGAATCATATCTTGAAACTATGAAGTAAACTTCAATAAACGTTTTAGGCTTTCGCAAACAATTCAACCTGTTTGCCATTGAGTGGAGCCAGTGTTTTTCCTCATCCCTTACAACAGCCATCCTCTTGATGGACATGTCCACTCTCCTCACCTGGAGTGAGCATATCACAGCATTTCATGCAGACCAACCTGTAAGAAGCATTAGTCAAGGAGAGAGACCATGTTTTATGGATCTTCACATCCTCAGATCACCAAGCTCAGAGATAGAAAGGAAGCAATACTCAACACACAGTCTCTCTGTAAATCTCTATAAAAATAAACAGATTCTGTCAAATGACTTAGTAGTGGGCCTTTCAAAGATCAGAAATAATTGGGAAATTGAGTCTAGTTTGGCTAAGTAGATTTTAAATGAAAGTGTCATAAAAATTTCTCACAGTAAAGTTTAAATTCGCTAGGGCTGCCAGAGCAAAATACCAGACTCAGTAGTTTAAACAACAGAAATGTCTTTTCTCACAATTCTGGGAGATGAGATTCTAAGATCAAAGTGTTTGCAGGTTTGGCTCTTTCCTCAACTGCAGGTGTCAGCCTTCTTGCTGTGTCCTCAGATGGCCTTTCCTCTCCTCTTTCCTTCACTTCTTATGAGGACGCTGTCCCTATCAGCCCGGAGACTCATCTTACAACATCACTAATCTTAATTATCTCCAGCAAGGCCTTGTCACTGAGCATAGTCAATGTGAATTCTGGATGAACACAATTCAGTTCATAACGGGTGCCTTTTCAAAGGTCTAATCTGAGAATGTTTCTAGAAAAAACTTGTATTTTTACCAAAGCAACCTGCTTGGAGAAATTTTACACAAAACCTTTTTTATTTGTCTATTTAAAGGGTTACATGATGTGAAGAAAATTATTTAATTCTAACCATTTCTTCCCTCAACTCTTCCTTTGTATAGATGAACTATTTCCTAAGATGGTCAGCATATATCTCAAAATAGTTAACCCAGTAAAATCTTCTCCAAACAATGTAGCAACTTGGGATGAGTGATTTTGACTAATCATGATCCTTAACAGCACTCCAAAGATGTATGCCAAATGTCATATACCTTAAGTAAAAACAGTATAATTGCTTCAAACAAATAATTTCAAAACATATCCTCTCTCACTTCCTCCTCTTACAAAACAAGCCACTGCCATTTCCAGTCCATTGTTACTCAGAATGCAGTGGGAGCATTGTGTTCAAAATAGAGAATGGAGTAACTTCCCACATTCCATAAAAAGTCTCACTAAAATCCCCATGACTATGATTAAGAAGTGAACATATCCATATTAACACTGAAAATAAAGGGAAACCAGGAGCACCTGTAGGTATAAAATTTTAGAGTCAAGTTCTGGAACAGAGAAAGCCTATGGTATCACACTGGCAGATAAAACAGGATAAGGATGCTGCAGTGAAAGAAGAACCTCCTCTGTCCACATACTGCCCCAGGCCTTTAAGTGAAGCCTGTTAACTGCCAGAACTCACAGAACTTGTAGCCATCAAGAAGAAAATCAAGTGACTGGGGATTTAGCTCAGTGGTTCCAGCGCCTGCCTTGCAAGCGAAAGGTCCTGGGTTTGATCCCAGGTAACTACATACAACAATGCCAGGTGTGGTGACTCATGCCCACCATCGATCAGCACCACACACCACAGTGCAAGGTGTGGTGGCTCACACCTGAAATCCAGCACTCTGGGAGGCAGAGGCAGGAGGATTGCTGTGAGTTTGAGGCTGAGTTCAGAACCAACCTGAACTGCAAAGCAAAACCCTGTCTCAAAAAAAAAAAAAAGAAAATCAAGGGGAAAAAGTCACCAGAATTAAACCAAGTCTCTAGTTCTTAAGATAAAAGTCCAGCCAAATGCAGAGCCAACTGTACACACCTCATCTCCGTGAATGGTGAGCACCCCAGGTAAGCTCACGCATCTGGGTCTACATCAGCAGCCAGTCAAGAGGTTGAGCTGAAGTTAAACCTGGACCCTATTTATTTCAATAAGCCAGCCTCTGTGACATAGGGCTTTGGGGCTGCAGCGACCCAGAGGAAGGCACCTTTCATGTGCAACATAAACAGGCCATCAGGGCAGCCTTAATACCAGAGAAAAAGGAAGTATAATAAAAATTACACAGAGAGAATAAAGCAGGCTTTTACAAGAATAGCATGGATGGCCACTGTGGTAGACGCAGAGATAGACTTGCTGCCACAAGTAGTAACAGCAATGAGCAGTCTACAGTGCTCAGCTCCTTCAGAGTCAGCCCCAGCTACAGACAGTGGCTGTGCCCAAGTCACAGTGACTAAGACAGGAAGGCGCGCATGTCTAGCCCCTTCTCCCCAGCACAGCATATCAACAAGTAGTACTTACTCCAAAGCCCCTGCCTATTGACTGGGGCCGTCTGGAGCCTGTATGCAGCTCAGCTTCTCACTCAGCCCAGTTCTTCACTGCTGCCTCACGTTCACTCAGCTGATCCTTAGAGAACATCTCTGCTTCTGGTAAATCCAACATACAAATGGCTCCAAAGTTGCTCTGTGGGAAAAATAATCATAAGTGTCTAGTTTTGTACCAAATGGTCACCCAAACGTAAAGACTTAATATTAAATCATGCAAGACATACACTTATCTCCCTGTAGACCATTTCTATAGGGTGAAATTACTTGAAAGTATCCCTGAGAAGACCAAATGAAAAAACTTGCAACAAAATGAGAACTGGTAGACCAAAGGTATCAGCACATTTAAAATAAAAGAGAAAACTAGGCAACTGATGGTGAAAAATAAAACACCCCAATGAGAACATTAAACCAGAGAGAGTATCAGCACTAATGTTTTCATGAAAAAACTGATTCCAATTCAATAGGTAAGGTGATGTAGAACTCTTTATAAAAGGACAGAGAAGCTGCCATTCTTTTCAACACGGAAAATGAAAGAAAATTAAAAACAAATTCTTCCAAAACCTAAAAACAAGAAGTGAATTAAAGTGCCATGATGTTGAGAAGCTGAAGCAAATTAAGATAACTTTGAGTGTTAGGAAAAGTGAGGGCCTCAAGCTAGGCATGTTCTGCATTTTTGTCCTGCTCTTACAGGGACAGTCACTCCATTTGGTCTCAGAATGAACAGCATATATTTTCATTGCTAATGACCTGCACTAGTGCTTGATTTTTTTTTAACTCAAGCCTCAGTTAAAACCAGTAAGGCATATACATATTCATAAAATATAATAAAAAGTAATAAACCTTGATGATGTTAAATGATGCAGTTAAAAGATAGAATTGGAAGAAGGAAAAGTGGAAATGCAAAGCTTCTAATTTCACCTTAAATCTTTTACAATAACAAGTCAAATTTGCCTAAATTTGATGGATCAGGATGTAGCATCTGACGTAATTTTTTAAATTATTAATGTACCCACAGAAGAACCCAAACAAGTAAAATAATAATACAACTATGAAAATTGAGATGAAAGAAAGGATGACAGGAAATGTAGGACAATTCTTTATATACTACAAATAATAGGGATTCTACATTAAGATTTAAAATTAATAACTGGAGAAGCAAATCTTTCTCATACTCCAGAAGCAGAGAGGCCTTACCCATGAAAATCGGATCAAAGCAAAGAAGCGACCATCAGAAGGAAGGAATCACTGGATTTCATTACATGCTATTCTGCACCTTTTTTACTCCTTTTCTCTCTTTTTAAATTGGCTATATGCATTAACTCATTTCCCACTTAGAAAAATAAAATGTAGCTCATTGGTATCCTTCATTTAATTTTTAGTGGTTGAGAATTACTATAGTTTACCAATGGAAAAACAACTATTAAAAGCAAAATGGTATAAATAAGATGATGTCTTACAGTTCCCAAGACTACTGATATACTACCGTGATCAGGGGTAGCGATAAAAGCAAGACATTTCATGACAAATTTGAGCAATAAGATTAAGACTCTAATTTGTAAAATTATCTTAGGGTAAACACCAAAGCTGCCAGTGTGTCCCACAAATAATGTTGTGTCAAACGCTGATTTATTTAAGAAACTTGTGCATGTACATACCATACTCTGGCCATTTTCATCCCATTCACCACCCCTTTTTTCCTGTTCTCCCTCCAGGAGGAGGTGGCTTAGGCCTCCATCGCCCTTTCCCTTCCATCACCCTCTCCCTGGACATGAGGTTTTACCTGATAGGGAAGAGTAGGCAATATCTCCTCCCCTACAACTGGCTTACAAGAGCCTTGGTTACTTTCCTCTGTGTACCTAGAAAGCCCAGCATTAATACAGGCATGGCTCTATATTGCACTGATCCAGTTACTACTCATGACCTTGAGCAGCCACATCATCTCTTCACATCTTTTTTTTTTTTTCCATCTACGAAAAGACAAATCTAAGTTCCAACCTTCTGTGACTTAAAGGCCAATCTGATGCACGTGAATAGAAAAGATATATGATGTACTGTCTTGGGAAAAAAATTTAAAATCTTAGGAACATTTTCATCATCTATCTAATCACAAATCAGGGTAGGATTGTGAGGAGGAAAAAAATCCAACAGCAGCTACTTAGATAACTGAGATTTTTCTAGTCACCTGGAGAACCCAGCAAAGTAAGTTTTGCATAGAATGAGTATCTCAAACCGTGTTACCTAGTACAGGTCAGTTCACTAAGCTGGACCTGCTTCTTCAGAAGAAGAAGATAAGAATGAAAGGAATGTGCTTTTGCATACCTGAGCAAGTCTAGGATTATGTAAGGCTGTCTTCCTTAGATCAGCATCTTAACAGCTCTTAAGTTCATGGCTCAGTAGTGCAGCCCTAGCAGTATAGATAGGAAGCCACACTCTTTCCTCTACCCCAGAACTTCCAAAATTATAACTAAATCTATTTCCAAGCCACAAGATTACATTGCTGGCCAGGTTTCTTGTTTGTTGTTCACCCCATGTACCAAGTTTGCTTCTACCTGCTTTCTTCAGGCCCTGTGCCACCAACCACCCCTTCTCCCCAGCCAGCTTTTCCCAATACAGAAGTGCAAATTCTCTGTTGCTCCATACACAAGTTTTGCAGCAGATATAGGATCACCCTGAAATGCAAGGGAAGTTGTGAAACATTCTACAATTAAATTAAATTAAAACAATTTTTCAAGCAGTTATAGAAAAAACACTGAAAGAAATCCACAATATATAATTATTATTATCATTAAAGGTCAAAAATTACCCATCAGTGAGGATGGAACAATTATATGGAACTAAATCTCCACCCGCCAATAAGGATGAGGAAAAGAAGTCTGGTACACCATTAAGAAGTCATTTTGGCCTAGAGAGCTCACTGCCCTGGCAAATGAGAATTAGATTCTAATTATCCCATTGGCAGGTTTCAGACATTTTTAAAATATACTCTACAACTGTCACAGTGTCAAAACAATTATTTTCCTGCTTGAGCAGGTGTCAAGCATTGTAAAGTGTCCATGTCCTAGTAAAATTAAATAGGAAGCTTGCTGAAATTTGAGGTGTAATCTGGGGCCCTAATTATAGCATATACAGATACCTCAAGTCAGGAGGCAAAAAGGAAGGAATGCTGATTTCCCTTTTTTCTCTTTTTTGCCCGGAGGCACTGAATTCTGAGCACACACGCACTCCAGTGAAGACAGAATGTGCCACTTGAACATCAGGAAGGGACTTGAAGCAACTCTGCCTGCCATCTTTGCCCCTGTGCCAGCACTGGTCCTGACACATGTACTGTGGATTTCACTTGTGTTATCTCCTTTGACCTCAAAAACAGCCCTGTCGGTGTAGCCAGGAAACACTATGGTTCCATTTTATAAAAGCACAAGCTAACGACTGATGTTCCAAGCCTCCTGATTCTGAAAAAGCTATCTTTATTCTACCGGGATCATATGTAACTGCTTTTCTTCCTCATCCAGACAACATTCTGCCAGAATTACCTTGAGATCCACCTTTAGGTTGCTATCTTGTGGTCTCTGAGGCTCTTGGATAGAAAGTCAAAGAGGCAGCTGCTGCCACAACACCACTTAAGCAACTGCACAAAGAGTCAACATTGAATTAATGTTAAATGACTGAGTGCTGAACAAATAACACCGGGAAAGACTTGTCAAATTCAAGGAGTATGCAACTCAATTGTTGAGATGTGGCCTCCTGTGGACAAGGCATTGGGAACAATACGTAGGCGTTACACTTGAAATTTCTTCCCATAAGAAACTCAAATTCGAGAAAAGGACAGTGAAATGCTCTTATTTTCTAAATGTAATGGGAACCTGATGGAGGTACCAAGTGCTCAGAACCAAAAGTGGAAAGAAGAACATTACTGCCTGGTGTCAAAAGAGTCATCATAGAGGAAGCAAGACATGACAAAGGCCTCAGAGGATAAGGAAGACATTGACAGACGGTGATGGGTGAAGGCTGATATTTCTGCTCAGTGATACATCCTCAATACTGGCTAACCCTTCTCAGAGTCATCTCCTTAGGTCCCTAAATCCAGGTTAGTTGGCTTTCCAGGCAGCACCCCTTCATCATGTGCATACTCCTCACCATGGCAACTGTTTATACCTGTCTCACCAACCAGATGATGCTCCTTGAAGGTCCATGGGACACAAGGCTTCACCTGTATCTTTTTCAAATAATTTACCAATAATTTAGGGTCTGAATCAATGAGTCAGAAGTGTTGTAGCATATAATTCGCATGAAAAAGCCCACGATATTTTAGAAATCAGTGTTTGACTTTGTCGTAGGAAAGGCTGGAAAAGGGCACTAGTAAGGCAAAAGTCTAGTAGGGCACTATCAGGTATGTTGTATAGCTGATGAAAAGGTGGGAAAAGTTGTCTGGAAGGGTGGTCCCATCCAGGCTTCACTTTAGAAAGAAAGGACTGCAACTGCAACAATGGGAAACATGGTTTTGGAAGAGCAATCGCGACAGAGTTGCCGTGGAAATGGCTTTCAGAAGTCCCTTCCTCCAAGTGAGATGCTGGGGACAGTAGACAGGAATCACCTACCCTTCTTGCTCATAAGTCTAGCATCTCATACAAAAGAATAAATGCAGGTTGTGGGGTAGACACATCTATATGCTGACCTCTACATAAATCACAGTTATCAGTTTCCTAACTTCTCTGAAACTCCAGATTGAAGGTGATCTTTTTTACATTTCTTTAAACTCCTTTATCCCAAATAGTATGTTTTGTTTTGCATTCTCATGTAGTTCTGAAATAGTCAAGGGTCTTTAATGACTCAGTGTTTAATTAATGGCACCTTAAAAATGCAATAGTACTTGTCTTTACAAGTCTTCCAAATAATGAAATGAGATAAATGGAGTGCACTTATTACTAGTATTTCAGATGTTACTTTCTTTTCTTGCCCACTTGGGGAAGCCATTGGTGCTTTTGGCTATGGTAGAGAAAACTACGGTCTTCAATTCTGCCATGGAAGTCATCCGATTTTGTCCAAATGATCCTAGGTTATAAAAATCCACTATTAATGTTCCAAAAACTTCTAGCCATAGAGGGTAAGGAAGGTCAAGGGAGGAGAAGTGAACATTAGGACAAAAGTGGGAGGTAAACTTCCTACATTGAGTCCACCTGAGACAGGGGCAGGCAAGAGGTAGTAATCAAAAATGATAACAGGCCCCAAAATCCATGTCTAAAAAGCTGACAACAGCAGCACAAGAAAAAGAAAACTTACACTATCTGATAATTTATTTCTGAAGTCAGTTATTCACTGAAACCTGACATAGAAAGAGCTGAGCCATGGGGTGAGAGGGTACATCGTTATACACTCATCCTCATTCTCTCTCCCTCTCCATTACCCTCTTCCTCTGTACTTCCCTCCCCCACACACATATACACACACAGGGCTTTTTTTTAGAAATGGATCAAAGTGAAGGACTAGAAACCAGTTCCTACAACAGAAGCTATCACATGCTTAGCAGCACAAAGGGCTCCCTGTGGTCTTTAGAGCAGTTTGCCAACTCTGTACATAAACTCTTTATTATGAAAGCCCATGCATGTTATTATTAAACTCATTTTACATATCATGGTGATCAAAATGATAATGAAAGTAGCTGATGGCTAATGCTTCCTATGCACTGCATGTTTTATGCACATTTGCCACAACCCTCACAACTCTGCAGGAATAGAAATTAGTCAGATGGGTCACCCTGACTTCCAAAGTCACTTTTCGGTTGCAAAGGGTAGTAGTGTGGATTAACCATGGATTACTGGATGCTGAAGATGCCATGCTGTATACGATGCTCTTATGCAGACTGCTATAACTCCTCCATATGAATTAACTGCCATGCTTCCCTCAGAGAAGATGAAAGCCTTCTGGACTGAGGAGTCCTGTCCTCACTGGAGGGATGGTGCACAGCAAAGCACTGACAGGTTCAGCCTGTGCGTGGCCTCAGGGTGGTGACCATCATAGCATAGTTTATGCTCCAGATTCCCCCCGTGGATCAGGGTATGGCCAAGTCTCCTGAGCCGCGTTCTTGCTCACCACTTCCCCTTCTCTCCTGCCTATAAGACTCTCTTTAGATTTCTCCAGACAGCAACCTCTCAATAAATCCCATATACCCAGGTCTCAAGCCCTACTTTTTAAACCTAAAACTTACCTACTTTCTCAATGCCCCATTTGCTCCTCTATAATGTCCTCATACCATGTCATAAGTGGGCATAGAAACCAGATGAGATGCTCTGGTTCGAGTTTTTTTATAAATTCTTGGATTCAACAAATTAGGGCAGGAGTTTTTCCCCTCTTTATATTTCAAGAGAATTTCTAGTTTCTAGGATACAAGACCCTAGATGATAATAGCATTAAATGACAGCACTGACTGAGGGACCCGAAGCAATTGTACGTTTGTAAATCCAGAGGCAGCAGTCAAATCTTATGTACTGATGGGCCAAGACTTGTGCCTTTGGTCCCCAGCTTAGCACTCTGAGCGGAGGCAGGAAGCTGGGCGAGGAGCTGATGGTAAGGGACAGGTGGCGGAGACAGTGGGGTGCCGCTGGAGGAGTTTCAGTTCAGTGCATTTGTAGGTTAGCTTTGCTATTCACCTTTTAAGCAGAAGGGCAACTAGATCGCCCACCGGATAAAACAGTTTTCTCTGAAATATTGCTTCCTGACTTCACTGTTTCATCTCCGGCGCCTTCTGCCTCCCTCTACCCTCTCCTTTCAGGCTGGTTTCCCACAATCACTGCAGGGTGAGCCCAGGCTGATGAGGGCACCTGGCTTCTGCGGCAGCTCTTCAAAGCTAGAGGTCAGGTGTGTTTCTAGGATTTAATTAAGCTGGAAATGAAATCCAGCCCTGGAGTGGCTCATCGTCTTTATTATCACATTTCTTGCTGCTTGTCAGGCCACAGTGGCTTCCAGGTCTTGAAAAGGGAGAAGCGGCATGATTCCCAGGGAGGGCTCAGTTCATCTATCGCACACAGCATTTCAGGCACCTTCCTCCATTTTGGGATGGGGAGAAAAAAGAACATTCTCAAGGGCCTTTCTGGGAAAAAGAATTACTTTAACATGAAAAAGGAAAATATATTTTAAATAATATATTATTCCCAAGATGTTTCATTTTTGTATCTTCCCACAACAAAACAAAAAGAACAAAGCATCATCAATAATCCCACCCGGTTAGAGATAATCACTGTTAATACGGCCTCTTTCTGATCAAGGGGTTGGAAATGTAGATTATGAAAGGGACAGAAAGTGCTCATCCTATGGAGGTTCAAAATATAAACAAATCCTAACAGTACTTACTAACACTGACTGGTGTAAGACACTCACTCACTAACAGCAGTCAATTCCCTCCCCCATGAAACATGGAACCAGAGAGAAATCACAATTCAAAAGCATTTCCATGCTCAGTAATACTACAGACTATGACACTGCAGTCATGTTTTCAGCTCCTAATAACATATTCTGTAGTCTCTCAGATTAATCAGATGAGATGAGGGGATTTATACACTGCTGTGCACTGAGAAGGGGCTTAACAATCTCCCAAAGTAATATCATTTGACATTCGAAGCTATTAGACTGCAACTGCAAAGGGTATTCATTTTTTAGGCTGATTTGTGTTCAGCGGGTGGCGGTCCCTTCCATCCCTTAGTGTGGCAAGGCTTGGCAGCCACAGGGCACTGACCTTTCTCACTCTGGAGACATGATTGCTTTCACACTGATCACACAGAAACACTTAGCAAACCTCACACTGTTAGCTCCGTCCCACACCAGCGATGCTGGCATTTTACGACTGTCATGTGGCATTAGCCAGCTGAAAATTCACTAAGATGGGGAAGCTGTGCCGAATTAATAACTTCTGAGGTAGTAATTTAGTCAGTCTTCACAAAATTAATAAGTACCACTTTGGCCAGTGGCAAAAGTCACAAAATCATAGAGCGCTGAAGATGAAGGGGACTTTGAGAACTTGCATCCCCACCCCTTCCATTTATAAGTACAGGGAACTGATGGCCAAAGACAGGGAATTTTGTTTGCAGAATGACAGAGCTAGGATGGAGTAGTGTTCAGCTGCATACCTTAAGTGGAGTCTCACATACATAACGACCATACATGTGAGTTATTTAAGAAAGAAGCATTGTGGTAAAAAGCCAGGCAGAAACCATGCTTACTCCCTGTCCTGATGTGGGAATCCACAAAGCACAGATTAACTACCTCCCTATGACATGCCAGCTCCAGTTCCACCTCTCGCACCTCCAGCTCTTCTTCCTGTAAACATAGAATCTCTCTTAACTGAGAGATACATTCAAAGAGTTTCATGGGTGCTGTAGAACCCCTGTGGGGTTCACTTCTTATTATTAACTCTATCAGTATAATTTAGATACACACAGTGATCATTCATCATAGAGAATTTGTACCTGTACATGGTACATCTTGATTCCTCTTTTTTCTTCCTTTCCCCTCCTTTTCTTCAACTCATTTACGAAGATTTGTTTCCATTTTTCCCTCTTTTCTGATTTTTTCCTTTCTTTCCCTTCTTTTCCCTCTCCCCTTCCTGATTCTCCTTCACATCTGAACAATTTCTTTCTATTTCACATTATCTATTATACATTTTGGTCCTTATTTACCTTTTCAGTTTCTCACATCAGAGAAATAACTTGATATTTACACACACGTTAGGTTTATTTCACTTAGAATACAGTCTCACGGTGCATCCACTTATCTATAAATAAACTTAGCCTTCCTTATGGCTAAGCAGTACTACACTATGTGAGAAAAAACACATCTTTTTATCTCCAATCCTATGCAGTTTAATAGCACAGACCTCAACCCCACCTCTTGGGTTGGCCCAGAACTATCGTAGGTCAAAAGCTATGTGTATCCACTGAACTGGCAAATGTCAGTAGTAGGAGAAGAATGTGATGGTCGATTTTATGCATCACAGAGTGTCCAAATACCTGTTAAACATTTTTTCTGTGTAAATCTACGAGGGCCTGGACACTGTTAACATTTAAACCAGGACACTGGAGCCTGATCCAACCTGCTGAAAGCCTAAACTGAACAAAAGGCTAGGAAGGAATTTGTTTTCTCTGCCTAACAGTCTTCAACCTGGACATCAATCTTCTGGTTCCAATGTGGACTCAGAATGACATTTACACCACTGGCTTACCTAGTTCTCTGGCTATCGGGCGCAGAATCAAACTGTGCTTTCATTCTCTGGGTCTAGACTTCTTAGCCTGCCTGATCATGTAAACAATTACTGAAAAAGCACAGATGGATGACAGAGAGATGACAGATAGACAGATAGATTGATGATAGATAGATGGAGAGATGACATTCTACTATTCTGTTTCCCTGGAAAACACTGATTAATAGAACAAACACATACCGTGTCTTAAGGAAATCAAAGTTTACTAATTTAAAAAATACAAAAGGAAGTCAGGGTGGTGAAAATATACAGCAGAGAAGTCAACCAAACACTCCAAAAGAATTAGAAGCCACAGAACTTCTTACCAACAGACTCATGGTCACAGGTGATAAATGTAAAAGTAAAGTACCATTGTACCTTCAAGATACTTGATATCCCTCCCCCACAACTGGATTGAAAAGGTCATTCTGCAAGTTAGCAGCTCTGTGTAAGTGCCGGGACTCCCTCATTTGAGTAGGGATACCATTTCAGTACTTCTGTGATTGCTTAACTAGAAAGTGTAACCCAGTACAATATGCCTGAACAGAAGACAGCCTGCCTCATTTATTATTCTCAGGTGTCCCAGACTAAAATAGCTTATTCTAATGTATCTCTGAACTAAGGATTGTGAAACAAAAATGGGGCTCAGATAGCCAGAAATTCTTACAGTTAGATCATGATGTTACTAAACAAGTTATGGGGTCTTTCTTGTGGTGTGATTATAATGTATAGTAGCATTGACTAGTTCAAAGGCAGACATGGGAACTAACTGGTCCAATCAGAGGAAAATCTAAGATGTTTGACAACTTCAGTAGAGATGCTTTCTCACAGGTTCATTAAAAACCAGCAGTAATTGTCCTTCTTGCTGACAGCTGTCCTGAAGCCTCAAGGGGATCCTGCCATAGGGTTAAAATGACACCTTGAAAGAGAGAAGAGGAAACTGAAAGACACTTATTCCTTCTGGCATTAATAAGCTCCATGTTCAATTCTCACCATTAGTGCTTTTGGGATTTTGGTTAAACAAGCGAATGCATTCACCTGTTTTAGCCACACTGAGTTAGGCTCTTCAGTACTTTGCAATGGAGAGATGCTAGTCTACTGTGGATGTGGTTTGTCCTCTAAAGGTTCGTGTGTTAGAAGCTTGCTCCGCAGTGTGCCAGTGCTACCACCCCCTGAAAAGCAGAGCTGGCTGGAGCTGATCAGGTCACTAGGGGACTCACTCTTGGAGGACCTTTAGGTAATTATGGTGAGATCTTGGTTGGTGCTCACAAGAGAGCTGCTGTAAAAGAACACCAGCGCCCCTTCCAGTCTCCTTCCTGCATGTGCTCCTGCCATGGTGATGCCATCTCTCATGAGGTCCTCACAGAGCTGAGCCAATGTCAGTGCGTGCCCCAGAACCACCAAAACTGTGAGGTAAATAAATGTTTTTCCGGGGCCGGGGATATAGCTCAGTGGTTCTGGCACCTGTCTTGCAAGTGCAAGGGCCCGGGTTCGATCCCCAGTAACCACATAACAATACTGGGCATGGAGACTCACCCCAGCAGCAACCAGTGCCACATACCACAGTGCCAGGCGTGGTGGCTCACACCTGTAATCCCAGCACTCGGGAGGCAGAGGCAGGAGGATTGCTGTGATGTGAGTTGGAGGCTGAGCTGAGGGCCAGCCTGAACCACAAAGTAAGACTCTGTCTCAAAAATAAATAAATAAATGTTTTTCCTTTATATGTTACCAGCCTTGGCTATTACGTTATAACAATGGAAAAATGGACTGACACTAATAAAGCTCACTTACATGAAACCTATGCTGGTTTCCTAAATTCATGAAAACCTAACACATTTACATGTTTCCACTTTTATGAGGAAAGCTTGCCTTAAGAATTATGAAGTATTAAACCAGGAAATCTGATTCTCAAGTCAATAATTTGGATCAATATACGGGGAAATATACCCTGTGACATAATCTGTGTGGGATACTGGGTTAAACAGAATCTTTTTTCCTAGGTGTAAACATCTTACCAGATATTAAGAATAGCAATGAATATTAAAAGGCCTGCAAGTTATTTCTTAATACTTAAAGATCAAAGAGGAAAACTACGTATGTAACCAGCAAACTAGCTATGAATAGGCTGTTACCTTTGAATGTGGTAGCATTGGTTGACTAAAGGTGCTAAGTTCCAATTGGAAGTTAGAAATGGAAAAATGAATGTAAAATCTATAAATTTTATTTAGCACGTTGTATTTTTGTGTGTTACAGCCTGTGTCCCTCCAAAGCCACATGCCATCATAGGTGGAGCATGTCAGAGGTGGCTGGATCTAGGGTGTGTGATGATGGGATCAAAGATGTGTGGTTACTAAATTAGTCCACTGATTGGTTTGGTATAGTTCTGGGTGTGGATAATGAGAAGGTCCTCCCTGGGTGAGAATGCTACCACCCCTGGATAGAATATAATGGATAATTACGAGGGATGATACAGTCACTTCTCACTTGCTGCTGGTAGCTTGCTGCTGGCTCCTTGCTACCTTCTGTCTGCCCTGCTTTGCCATGCACAGTTTCTCCACTGCAATGTCTCTCTGCCAACCCACCCTCCCCTGGAGCCTCGGACTATGGGCTGAAACCTCTACAAACTGTGAGCCAAAATAAACCTCCCTCCTTTAACTGTAGGTGTTTGGGTAGTTTTGTCTCAGCAACAAAAAAGTAACCAAGACACTGTGGCAAGTGAATTCCAATGCAGAGATATGAAAAAAAGAAGGAAGGGAAGAGACGGAGAAGGGGAAAAGAAGATACTTAACTGGGGAATGAGCTGGAGTGACTCAATACGTAATCCAATCAATTTTGCAGTTAGTGAGAAACCCTAAACTTCACTCTGCTTAACTGCTTCACGTTCTCTCTACTTCCCATTATTTTCAGAGTTACATACCGAGCTTTCAAAAGAAAGTATAAAGTTTTTCTATAGCTGCTATAGCAAATTACCAGAAAGTGGGAAGCTTAAAAGAACAGATTTTTATCCTTTGACATCTCAGGAGGCCAGAAGTCTCCTGGAGTGAAGTGGGCCCAAGCTTCCCCGCAAGCTTTTGGGGAGATTCCCCCTGTGCTCTTTCAGTGTCTGGTGGCTCCTTGCATTCCATGGCTGGGAGTACCACCATGACTGTCACTGCCCCCTCTTCACACGGCAGAGTCACTATGTGTCTGTATGTCACATCTCCCTCTCCTTTGTCTCACAAACATACTGTTAATATCTCACAATCCTAACTCCAGCACAGTCACATCCAGAGATCCCTCATTCCACCTTCAAAAACACCATTTGCAAATAAACTCACCTTCCTAATTCAGGGGATTACAAGTTAGATATATCTTTCTGAAGAGCACTATTCAAGGCTCCAAGTTGGTAAAGTCATGCACCAGATTTTGACATTCATTTTTCCAACTGTTGGGGGGGGGGGAATCACACCCCAAACCAACAATAACCCACCAAAGAGCAGCATAATTGAAACTCAAATGCCTTTTTTTCCCAGCCGTTTACTATGAATGCCCCACACTGATTCAGCTGTGCTTTAATTTACATCTGGAATTCTCTTGAATCCATTTCTTCAGATCTCAGCCACCATTTTAAGGGTTTGTGCCCTTGCCCATGTCTCATTCCCGTGGTTGGCTTCGTGACCCAGCCTCACCATCCCGGCACCAGTCCATCCACCTCTCCAGTGAAGGGCTGATTTTCCCACAGTAACAATCTGCTCAATGGCCAACACTGACTTTCCCTCCGGTTATCTCTTGTCAAATCCCACTCTTGCTTCCAGGGTAATTTAAGGCACTCAGATGACAAGCACTTCTGTAATTTCCCCAATTGTCTCTTCTCTGAATACTCATACCTCCTCTTATCCAGTTTATATCATTTTAGTAATTAACTATGTAGGGTGGTGATCGACAGTTATTTTCATCAGAGTCAGGACTGTCATTGCACCACTTGCAGTGGTACTTTCACCTGCCACCTCTTGAGTTTTCTCTGCACCCCGCTTCTTTGAAATCTAACACTTAATCCTTTCCATCATTCCATTGCTGCCTGGACATGGTCCAACTTTGGGTGAACCAAATGCTTTCACTTAAGACTTGAAAACTGAGGACAAGAAATGATAGTTCTTTCAAGGACAAGTTGAACAGAAGGAAAAATATTTTTTCCCTACAGTTCATGCTTGATGTAGTCAGTGGATTGTTTGTTCTGCTTTACCACAAGAGAAATACAGAAATTGAAAGTAAGCATTTTAAAACTTTTATTCAATTTGGCAGAGTAATTTTGTGTCTGCTGACTTTGATCATTAAAAATGGAAGGATTTCAAGGTTGGAGATGTAGCTCAGTATTACAGTGTTTGTCTGCATGCTGGAGGCTTTAACTTCAGTCATCAGTACAGCAAACATAATAATAATTTTGTACCTACTTCATATTTTATTTTAATTTTCTAAACATGTGAACTTAACTTTTTTGTAGTGTGTAGTTTCACAAGAAATAAGAAAAACACAGTACAGAAAGTTACCATGTACAATTAGCCCACTACCCCAGTGATGCCAGTGATAATATCTAACCACAGTACATGGTTCTGAACAGGACCCTGACATAGATCAAACCTAATTACACAACTTTCATTCTATTTTTTAAAAGTATCTGTCCGAAACAAAGTATGAACATTTTTAAAAAGCTTATTCATCACAGGAAATTTGGAAAGAGTTATTTACAACATTTTATCCCCAAAACAATAGAAGATAGTAACAGAAACTTATAAAAAAATAGCTAGACATTTTGAACCAAATGATTTGATGAAGTCCCTATCGAGCTCCAAATGTAGTTGTAGGAAAATCTTATAATTAAGACATAGAGTTAAAAATGATGAACTGGAAATTAGGGAAAGTAGTTTTTCTCATACAAGGATCAAACAATATAATATTTGCAAAGGCACTCTAAGATACTTTCAACTGTGAGTATTCTTCTTACACTAACAAAATTTTACATTTGTTTGTTAGTTTGTTTGTTTGTTTAAGACAGTGTCTCACTTTTGTAGTTCAGGCTGGTCCTGAGCTCAGCCTTGAACCCATAGCAAGCCTCCTGCCTCTGCCTCCCAAGTGCTGGGATTACAGGTGAGAGCCACCATGCCCAGCACTGTGGTATGTGGTACTGATTACTGGTGGGTGTGAGTCTCCATGGCCGACACTGTACAAGATTACTTCGGATCAAACCCAAGCCCTTGCAAATCCTGTTTGCAAGGCAGGCGCTGGAACAACTGAGCTAAATCCCCAGCCCTAAAATGTTACTTGTGTTCAACTTATATATGCCTAATATCCCTAGAGAGCAAGATGATAAGACCTTATTTTACAGGCACTCACAAATTTTCACACCCCTTCCCCACGCAATGTACTCTACTTTAATCTCTGCAAAAGTGAATTCTCAATTTTAACTACAAAGTTCAAGAAGGTTAAGTGCTCCATTTAGAATCAAATAATAAAATAATCAAAAAGTCAGGGACGACAGAGGAACTCAAATATTTCTGAAAACACCGTTTCCTTTCACTTACATTCATGTGCATTTTGCAAAATCTAAAGTTATCTCAACAATTAAGTAATCCAACAAGCCAAGAAAAGAAAAAGATTATTTATGCCAATTTTATAAGTTACATGGCTAACTTAAAGACTCAGCTGAAAAAATACTCAATGTTTTATGATGGCTGGCCTTTTCATGTATACTTTCCCTTCATTTATGTGTAATTCTGTCCTTTACTTCCCCCTTTCCCAAAAGTGGCACCACAGAGGTTGCTAAGCAATTGGCCCGACAAAGGCTCAGCATCTGTCAATAAAATGGAACATTCTCCCATTCTCTTTTAGTACTGAAGAGGATGTCAATCAAAACACATCAGTAAATGCTGAGAAAAAGCAGAAAGACCCTGACAGGTAGGTAATAAAAAAGGACTATTTTTAAACTAATAAGTCCTCTCTTAAAGCAAGGTAAGTTGAATAAGAGACAAGTTTCACTACTGTTTTTTCTTGAGAAGCGAAAGGGCTCCCTTCAGGTCAAGCCACCATGTTGATTTGAGAGGGACAGTTCGTGTGTCCAGAGAACAGTTTTCAATGATGTGTTATTACTCTTTGTAAATGAAAGATAAAAACTCTACAACAAGTAGATATCTTAAAATAACACTTGCTATAAGGCTCATGGATTTAGAAGACTCAAATCTTTCCATTATATTTAGTTAAAAGATTTAGAGAAGCAAGAATTGATATGCAAAGTGAATAAAGCTCAACAGTATCAATCTCATGGCTATGTATTTACATTTGTTAAATGTCTTAGTCACCTTCCTAATGGCTGAGACACAATACCCAACCCACAACTGAAGGGAGGAGAGGTTTATTTTGGCTTACACACTGTAGAGGTTTCAGGCCACATTCAACTGACTTGGCGGCAGAGCGGCCAGGCAGAGGAGCACAGGGGAAGACAGATGCTGACAGCAAGCGGAGAGGAAAGCAGAGTGTGTCAAGGGAGGATCCCAAAAAAGGAAGTAAACCTCTCCAGGGCTTGCCCTAGTGACCCATTCTTCTGAGCAGGTTCTAAAACCCATGATTAGATATATTCTGGTTGTCTGAGCTACAATTCCATAAGATTTCAGGGAAAATTCGGGTACAAATCATAACTATAAGTATAATAGAAAGCCTTGCTACATACCTACATAATGACTGCCATTTTGTGTATAATATTAGGTGAGATAAAGGCAAGTTATAAAGATTAATATAAAGGGACAATTATTCTCCTGTAATTTATACAAGTAGTTTGACCCAGAATGTGAGGGATTGGGGTGCAATTCGGTAGTAGAACATGTACATAGCATGCACATAGCCCAGGGTTTAATATGTAGCACCAAAAGGAACAAAAGAGGAATCAGTAAATGATAGATAGACCTATAAGGTGGAGCAAATAAACTTTAAAATGTTTTTTTCATATTTAAGATTGAAATAATCAAAGCACTATTTCACTCTCATCCCAATACAGAAGCCTTTATATAGTCTTGCCCAAAACTGACCTAATTCTTTCAGAACATACTGTTCTGCTACCTTAGAATGTATCAAGTTGCTCTGGAGCCCTCACCTGAATCATTTTTCTGAATAGATTCATTAACCTTTGCTCAAACATATGCATCTGTTCTACCAGGTGGCACTGTTCTCCAATCCCTGGTAATATCAAGATAATTCTAGTGCAAACACAGAAATGTCAGTGTTACTAAACTTTTTAATTACACAGCCATACTAGCCTCATGTGACAGAAAATGGCAGGTTGCAAAGTTCTACTTCAAACAGTCTGCATGGAAGCGAAAATGTGCAGTGGACTCCACACCAAAGCCCATCACAGTAAAGTGGTAAGACAGCTTTTATTTGATGAACCCCAAGGAGTTGGAGGGGATAACAAATACAGAGAGCCTGATGGTAAATGGGCACACGGGGCATCCTATTTCCTACACATACCAGGACAGAAAATGTGACACCACATCCCAGAAAGCAAGACATGAAACATGATTTTATAATCAATCCCTCCCTTACCAAGTATGACATTTTCTGGCATGCGTATTTTCCTGGGTGAGAAACAATATTTATGAATGTTTATCGCTTTTTAATATCTATGAATTCAAGCACCCCAAAGTATTCCTGAACCCATCGCTCAACCCCTACTTCCTCCAGCTCATTGCCAGTGGCTGACAAAATTTCAAACAGTATCCACAATTCTAAAATCCAGATTTAGATTCTGTCCACACACAGGTGCTCAAGCTGGGGACCCTGAGACTGCCTGGCTTCACTTCGAGCCTCACCACATTACAGTTAGTGATACCCACTTCCTTACTGAAATGCAATTCATGTGGTAGAGGAGGAGCAAGAGCCTCATGTTATTGATATGATTTGGGGCTCTATCCTTTACCCAGATGAGCCCTCTATAAAATAGTAAAATAAAGCCAAGCATGGAGACACACACCTGTAATCCCAATACTCTGGTAAAGTGAGGCAGGAGCATTGCAACTTCAGACTCAATGTAGGAGCTTAGTAAGATTGTTTCAATTAAAAAAAAAAAAGATAAAAAGGACTGAGGATTTAGCACCTTGAGAAGGGCCTGTGCTCAATCCCTGATACCCCCTACACACACACACACACACACACACACACACAGAAGACAGGATAATAATGACCATGCCATGGAGCTGCTATCAGGGATAAAATGCCTAGTATGATATTTGCCACATGAATGTTCAACAAGTGCTGGTCTATTGCACTGCATTTGAGTGTAAGGCAGATGATATATTCATTTTTGTATCACCATTAGTACAGAACTTAAGATATCATAAAATGTTCTCCATTTAAAAAAACCTTTTTCATATTCACTCCAATAATACTCAACACATTCCTCAACCATTTCTGATTTCAGTACAACAGACAAAAACTCAGAAAATGTACTACAGTGTTGCTAAGCAGTTAAGTGACTCTGGAAGGTACTAATAAAAGGAAGACAATGATAACTTTGCCCTTGACATTCAAAGATGGTGATACTAATGGCATAATGTCACATGAAGTGACAATATTCAATCTCATATAATACTTACACTTTCTTGATTACTCAAAAATAAAGACTGCTAACTCTGTTATATTAAAGCCATTCTTTGAAATGTTCCCTGGCTCTATATCAAGATATGTAGTTTTAAAAGGGCCTGTCTGTTTCCCCATCATCGCTGGCATTACACATAGTTACATCTGTGTGTAAATGTGTGCGGCACTGCGATGGTGTAACACTAGGAAGGACAAACTCATATGCAAATACTATGCAACACAGAGTACCCAAGCATCTGCTATAGTGTCCCTAATATGACTGCATGATCTGAGCAATACATGTGGTTGTCTTAAAGAAATTTAGAATACATCTCAACTATCTAATAGAGACTCTGAGACACCAAATGTGAGATAAAGAAGCCAATTAAAAACAAAATTGAAGGTGGACATTGTGCAGGTTTTCCTACGACTTCTCTTTCTTACAAATGCACACGACACAAGAGGTATCTTTTAAAACTTTGGATGTCCTTCACTTTGCCATAGACCTGTGCTTCTGCAAGTAGTTTACTCATTGTAATTTTTAAATGAAGCAGACTCCTGTATGGATATCTGTTTTCATGGAAGATGTTATAAAAGCAAAATGAGAAGGAATGAAATTTCATAATTCCATTTCCAATGACATCAGAAGACAACCTATAGAATCCAAAATTAATACATAAGGGCCTCCAAAGAAGCTGAGACAAAGCAGAAACAATAAGACTAGACTTCAAGTATGACAAAATAGCCAGTTTACTAGCTTTCTGAAGATGAGGAATTCATTCAGTAGTAAGTTATTATCTTTTTGTGGTCACGATGAGTGCAGAAACTAACTAAATAAAAAATGGTGGGAAAAGCCCTTTAGAACCCAATTTGACTTAGAATGACATAAGAAAAGAAGTTAGTATTAAAAACTGTTTTGTTTTGTTTTTTTTTAAGACATGATCTCGCTTTGTAGTTCAGGCTGGCCCTGAGCTCACTCTGTAGCTCAGACAAGCCTAGAATTCACAACAATCCTCCTGCCTCTGCCTCCCAAGTGCTGGGATTACAGACATGAGCCACCATGCCCAGTACTGTGGTATGTGGCACTGATTTCTAGTGGACATGATTCACCATGCCTGTCATTGCACTATGTGGTTACTGGGAATCAAACTCAGGCCCTTTAGCTTAAAAGGCAGATGCCAGAACCACTGAGCTAAATCCCCGGCAGTAAAAAAAATTTTTTAAACTTAAAAAGTCTTGAAGATGAGCTACATTCTAGGGAGCAGATTGTCTGTGGCAGCAAAAGGTTTTTTTTGTTTTGTTTTGTTTTGTTTTGTTTTTTATTTTGGTACACTTTATATACACATCGTGATCACACACAGCATTGAGAATTTGTACCAGTATATGATCTGACTTAATTCTCATATTTTCCCATTCCCCTACCCACTCTACAACTCCCCACCCCCTACATACATAAACTTTGTTTCTTTTTTACATCATATTTTTCCTTTCCCGTAGTTACTTAGCCCTACACCCCATTTCCCTTTGAATATTTTCTATTTCACAGCATCTATCATGCACTGTAGAACTCATTTACATCTTCAATTTCTCATACCATAGAAAAGATACAGTATTTACATATTTGTGACCTATTTATTTCACTTACGAGTATGTCCTTAAGGTATGTCCATTTGAATATAAATGACTCAAACTTATTTAAATCCTTTGAATCACAAAGGCTAAAAGGCAAGTCTGGGCCTTGTCTACCTCCCTCCCACCACCACAGAACCACTATAAAGAACTCAACCAGAAAAATGGGGTGGATCAAAATATGAATAATAAAAGATACAGGAAAAACACTATTACCAACCCACTTTAAGAAAACTAAGAAAAAGTAACAAAACATAACAACAGACAAAACCTCTTACCAATAACAGATACTAGGAATCAGAGAAAAACTGTGACCGAGCATTTTACTGGTAAGTATGTTGAACATTAAGTAAGTAAATACCTCCTTAAATCAGCACACATTGTAGGCAGGCAGAAATTCAAAGGATGATAAAGCAACAAGAATATGGTTCCCATGAGCTCCACTTGAGGAAATTTCTAATATACAAACTATGTAACTGGAGTACAGAAACATTTGGCCATACAAAGGAAGCATTTTCTTGATTTTATTGGATAATATTAAGCAAGAGAGGGAACAAAGTTGGAGTTTTAGGAAATACGATAATATTACTATGGTTTAAATATATTCCTTCTGAAATTCAGGACTTACCAACATGATAGCATCAAGAAAAAGGACTTTCAGAGGTGACAGGGCTCCTCTCATGTGATGGAAGTAGGTGTCCTGATAAAAGGACTTGTCAGGGAGCCCTTGTTTTCTTTTCACCTCCCAATGATGCAGGGATCTGCCCAGGCAGTGAGAAGCCCTCACAGGACAACCAAACCCTCCAGCACCTGACCGTGGACTTTCCAGCATCCAAAATGATGAAAACAAAAATTGCTCCCTCTCAGACATTGTGTTACAGCAGCATGAAACAAACTAAGACACACGTTAATTTTATTGTAGCTCATGTTTTGGAACTAACAGAAGCCATAAAAAGTAGACAGCCACAGAAAGATATCACCAAGGCCACACCCACAGGTGAAATAAATACGGCACAGATGTATAACTGCCATATCGTTTCTCTAATGTGAGAAACTGATGGTGTAAATGAGGTCCAAAACACAGGACAGGTGTTGTAAAATAGGAAGAAAGTGCTCAAAGGGAAAGAGGAACTGGGTTGCAGCAAGGGAAAGCAAGGAAAGGAAAAAAAAATTGATGGTAAAAAGGAAAAAATGGAAACAAAGCTTATGTACATAGGGGGTTGGAGATTGTAGGGAGGGAATGGGAATAGGAAAAAATAAGAATCAACATATATCATGTACAGGTATAAATTCTCAATGAGGAATATGACCATAACGTATACCTAAAATGTACCAATAAACTCAATTAAAAGAAAAAATGCAAATACTCATTAAAACAAAACTATAACCCTTTTAAAATATAGAGCAATAAACAAAATTTAAAAGGCCAACCACAAAACAAAAAAGTATTCTAGAAAGAGGAAACAAAATATAAAATAATTTAAACCAAATATCTGCTACATCACAAAATGACAATGTATGTATATAGTTCAAACAAATCTTTACATTGACTTCTAAAAAAATATGAATTCTGTGCCAAAATAAAAGAGCCATAACTTTAAAACGTGGTTTTAGAGAAAAGAAAGTTCAAATGTTATACCATATGATGTGAAGTAAAAAGTGACAATAGTAATAAAGACCCCATTATTAGTACTAAAGTAGAATTAAGATTCCAAAGCATTAAATGAAACAAAGAAGGGCAAATAGTAAAATTAAATTTGCTATTCAAATGAAAGATGTTTGAATTACAAATCTCTATGCACCAAATAACCTAGCAGCGATAGTCATAAAGCAAAAATCTCATAAGCAAAGAAGAAAAATAAAGCCGTCTTAGGAGCAAGTCCTTTCTCTCTTCAAGTAGAGAGCAGGGGAAAAGTGATCAGCTATAGAAAATCTAAGTAGCAAAGCTAATGATGCGTTTCAGTATCCTGCAATAAAGCATGCCTCTTTTCAGTTCCTACGGAACTGACCATGGTCGTGAAAACTGACCATGTATTACACCACAAATAAAATGTCAGTTGATTCTGAAATTAAAGACAGATGATATTTTTTCTGATCACAATGAAATAAAAGTAGTATCTAATTATAAAATGATAGGAAAAGTTGGTATTTCTCTCCCTAAATGTAATTTTTGTTCTTTTAAGCAACTCTTGAGTCAAAGAGAAACTCAACTAAATTTATAGAATTTCCAGAATGAAAAACTCAAATCAGCTGAATTCTCAGGGAATAATTTAAATATTACCATTCACTCTACTAAAAAGAAAATAATTAAACATTTCAAACCAAAATAATAACAAAATTATAAACCAAAGGAAAGAAATTAGTAGCAGAATTCATTAATTAAATACTGGAAACTAGGCCGGGGAATAAGCTCAGTGGTTCCTGCACCTGCCTTGCAAGCACAAAGGCCCAGGATCAATCCCCGGTAACCACACATACCACAGGACCAGGCATGGTGGTTCACACTCCTGTAATTCCAGTACTCAGCAGGCAGAGGCAGAAGGACCACTGAGTTCAGGACCAGCCCGAACTACAAATCAAGATGATGTCAAAAAAAACCCCACACTCGGAAACTGACTAAAGCAGGAAAATAAAAATAGTTCTTGTAGAGGATGAGGGGACAAGAAAAATTTATAAATAAATTTCTCCCTACCTTGAGGATTTCTCAAAAAGAATTATAAATACAAAAGTTAAAACAGAAGATATGCACAGAAAAATAATTAAAGAATCATAAGATTATTTTGTTGACACAGAAAATCTACATAAAATACATAACTTTCTAGAGAGCTAGAACTTCCAAAACTGATATCAGGGAAAAGTAGAACATGGTGTCCAAAGAAGCAACAGAAAAGACTCTAGTAGATTTGCTATTTACCAGGAAAAAAATAAAACTGAAGCAGTAAATCACACTATGCCAGTTAAATACCAAATAGAACAGATGCGTAAATAAGAAGACATATTAGATATGTTTATAATTTTTGTCAGTCATTCTTCAAAAAAGCTGATGAGAAAAATAAATATTAGAGTAGTGTTCAGATAAAAAAGGTGAATTCTTCGATAATTTTAGTAAGAGATAAGCCTTTCTATGTTCAAAACTAAAAACTAGATAAATAAATTTGATTACAAAAATACTTTAAAACTTCTAAGTGGTAAAAATCCAATTTGTCAGTTTAAAAAATAAATAAATAAAAACCCTAGTAAAAGTCTAAGGAACATTTACACAACTTATTTCATGGACATGTAATCTTAATATAAGACTCTTCTTGAAATAAGTGTGCAAAAAGTCAGAACCCTATAGCAAAATGAGCAAATGACATGACCAACCAGTTCACAAAAATAGAAATACAAATAATTCTATGCATCCAAATATCAATCTACTGGGCAAAAACCCAGGAGTTTAATAACATAGTGAGTTTATTTGTAAACAAGCACTCTTGTACATTTCTGATGGGCATATAACCCCTTTTTAGAACAACATCACAACGTATTTGAAATATGTTTGATTTTGCTATTCTCAAAAATCATCTCAGAGATAAATGCACAAGGTTTGAAATGGCATATGGATAAGGATAATAGTAAGGAACTGGAAACAGGAAATGTCCCCTTGTGGTGAGGAATTAGTAGTTGATCATGACTTATTCTGACAACTGTGTATCCTATGACAGGGAAAACAAAATGAAAAGCAAGAAATATCTCATTGTATTGACAGAGAACCATCCCTTCGATATATCGTTAAATGAGAAAATAAGATTTAAAGAAAACTGTGTGAGTAGCAAAAGTCTACACGCAAGAAGACAAAGTGTAGGTTTGTAGTTTTATATGAATAACAGTATTCTAGAAGAGAACAGGAAAAACTAACAATGATATCTTTGAGAGAAATGACAAGAAACTAGGAAAGTGAAACTGGGAGAATTTTTTCTATTTATCTTCTTGATTATCTTTACCACAAAAAGGTTAAATAAGTAAAAATAAATATTAATCACAAAAAAGGAAAGTAAAATAATTAGATTTGCATACTTGCAATCTCAGGTCCCTTAATGTTACTTCAATAAAATCACCTCCACAATACTCTATAAATCTAGGTTCTTTTTACTGTATCATATCACAGCTCAACATTTGTCCCCAAGTAAGGAGCATTTTCCATCAACGGAATAAATATATTTAAAGACACTTTTAGAAACATTCACACATTTATATCATTTTCTCAAAGATTAATTTTTTTAATTATACAAAGTTAAGATTTAATACTTTAACACTGATATATCTTCACTGAAAACCTCATTTTTAAAACTGTTTATCACTAACAAACTTGTTTTTACACCTTATTTTGAATTATTTTTCTATCAAAATATTCTCTGTAAAAGTGAACTTTCATGAATTTGTGCCAAACAACTTCTAGGCCCACAAAGAATAACTAAGGAAATTTCTGGATTTAAAATTAGGAAACAAGGGCTTGTTTTTCAGTTTCTTAAATTTCTTTAAGACCCAATCAACATAACGTAGGATGTTGAAACTCCCCTAGAGTCATCACTGCTTCTCCCAGTGGCCAAATCTCAGCATCTCACTCGTATCATGACTTCAAGATGTAGCCAACAGGAGGTGCACTCTTTGCTGGCTTGCGCTATGACCTGAATGAATGTTCATATCTCTCCAGAATTCATATGTTGAAATCCTTAAGGCTCAAATTGTGGTATTAAGATATAAGGGAAATGGTCTTCACAAATGATATTAATACTGTTACAAAATAAGGCTAAGAGAGCTCATTCTCCTCTTCCACCATCTGAGTAAGGAGGTACTATCTGTGAATAAGAAAGCAAGACCTTCTCAGACACCAAATATGCCAGTGCTCTCATCTTAGATTTTCTTGGCCTCCAGAACTGTGGGAAATAAACTTCTGTTGTATATAATAAGCTCTCTGACAGTCCTGTTTTGTGATAGCAGGCCAAACAGACTAACGTACCTTGTTGGTCTTACGTGAGACCTCTCTGCCTACACACCACTGACACTTGATTCTGATGTGAATGTTTCTGCTGTGGGAAGCCATGCTGTATGATACAGGACACTAGCAGCTTCTCTGCCTGCTAGTCAGAGCTGTGTCAGCTTCTCTGACACACCAGATACCAGTAACACCCTTTCCAGAAGTGAGAAAACAAAACTGTCCCTAACTATTGTCAATAACCCCTGGAGGGAAACACATCTCTTCATTAAAAAAACAACTTTCCTAAGAATAGAAGAATCCTCTGTGGGTCCCGAGATAACTCTAAACACTGTATGGGAAGATTTCTAGATAAGAAGGTATTTCCCATAGAATTTTGGTGTGAGCAATCCATGAAGATCCTTACAAAATGTACTCCTTTAACTGACTATAATCATGATTTTGTGGGTCCAAAACTCTCATTAAAAACTCATCTCTTTTAATAATATCTAACTCTTGCATCCATGTCTCCTACTTTAAAAAATGGGTTTTTGCTGAAGTAAGTGCTACCATGGTCTTATGCTGTTTCAGCCAGAACATTTCTATATTAATGCCTGAGTATACATTTCTCCTCCATAATATTAACAAAAGATAATCAACATTTCCACAGCACCCATGAGCCAGCATTTACAAACTGTTAAGAAGCATAAAAGACTGAGATTCTAATAAGCAAAAATCTTTATCCAAATTCCTCACCAAAAAAGAAAGAAAGAAAGAAAGAATGAAAGAAAGAAAGAAAGAAAGAAAGAAAGAAAGAAAGAAAGAAAGAAAGAAAGAAAGAAAGAAAGAAAGATGATCATATTGTGGAGATGATGATCCTATGATCATATTGTGTATCATATTGTGGAGAAGCACATTTGTTCAAATAGTCTCCCCATAACCTCACACACATAGACAAGGGATGCCAGAACAGGATGAGAGAATCCATCTCCAAGAATACTACAAAATATTATCCAAAACATGCAGTTTTGGGAAATAATTACGAGACATGAGCAAATAAGAAAATGTTATATCTACACAGGACAAAAAGCAGACAAGAGGAACTGCCTGTTAAAAAATACAGAAGTTGACATAAGAAAAGACCTTCAAAGCAAGCATTCTATGTTCAGAGAAATAAGGAATATGGCTAAAAAGTAAAACAAAGGATGAGAATGATGTCTCATCAAGTAGAAAACAGTGAAAAAAACAAAGGATTTAAAAAGAACCAGTAAATATTCGGGACAAAGTGCCATAATTGGGCCGGGGATTTGGCTCAGTGGTTCCAGCGCCTGTCTTCCAAGCACAAGGACCTGGGTTCAATTGCCTGGCAACCACATACAATACTGGGTGTGGAGACTCACCCCAGCAGCAACCACTACCACATACCACAGTGCTGGGCGTGGTGGCTCACACCTGTAATCCCAGCACTGGGGAGGCAGAGGCGGGAGGATTGCTGTGATGTGAGTTGGAGGCTGAGCTCAGGGCCAGCCTGAACCACAAAAGTGAGACCCTGTGTCAAAAAAAAAGTGCCATAATTAAAATGAAAATTCCCTCCAGATGACCAACAGCAGACTAGAGCTGGCAGAAGAATGAACCAGAACATTTGAAGATAAAGCAAATGAAAATTTTTTTATGAAGATGCTACATAAATTTCCCAGAGACATAAAAGAAACATCTACCTTCAATATGAGAGGAGGCTCACAATAAAGAACAATTCAAATAAACCTACCTCTGCAGGTGACTGAAGTTGTTAAGGGTTGCTTACAAGCGGTGGAAGCTTCAGGTTCCAGCCCTTCTAAAGTCACCAACACCTTTGCTGAGCTACTAGTTTTATAGAACATTAGTTAAAATTTTAAAACCAGGATCAAAAATGAGAAGAGTCCTCAGGAAACCTGTGTGGACTTCCAATTTCGTCCATATCAAGAAACTACTAGTGTTAGCAAGCAGCGTCTACTCCCAGTGGTCAATGACCTTGTTAGAATGCAGTCTGGTCAGCCTGCAAAGTACAGTTTTCACTCCAGAGGAATGGAAAGAGAAAAGAATGAATAAAAATGAACCTAATCTATGAAACATCTACTGTTCAACATATATATATACACATATATATATGAGTCTCAGTTGTAAATAAGGAAGGGAAGGTGGTTGAGGGGAGGGGACCAGATTATAGAAAATAAAAGATAAGATATATCATGTATACTTACAAATTCCCTATGATGAATGTGATCACTAGTCTCAGAGTGGAGAGAGACGAGACAGAAAGAATATTTGAAGAAAGAAAAATTGAAAACATTCTAAATTGATGAATACATTAATTTATATATCTCAGTGAAGCTGAGAACTCAAACTCAGACAAACATAAAGTGATCCATATCCAGAAAGTCATAGTTTTAAAAAACACTGAAAGAAAAAACAAACAAATAAACAAAAAAATAGGCTGACAACAACCAGATATAGATGTCACAAAATTAAAAAGCCATAGACTGCAGCTGTTTTGATGATAAATAAAATACCCTCAACAAAATGTTAGAAACTGAATTCAACATACCAACAGGATTGTACACCATGACCAAGTGCAATTCATCTCCCAAATGCAAGGTTAGTTATCATCTGAAAATAACTGAAGGTAAGACATCATGTCAACCAATAAAGAAATCTATCTCAATAGTTACAGTAAAAGCACTTAACAAAATACAACTCTTCTTCATTATGAAAGCCCTAAAATTAGAACATGAGAGCTATTTCAACTGACAAAGGGAATCCATGAAAAACTCACCACTTATATCCTCTTAATCACAAAAGACTAAAGATTTTCATTCCAAATATACGAAGAAAATGGTAACAATATCTGTCCTTCCCACATCTAACACTGTAATTGAGATCATAGTCTAATTATATAAGAAAAGTAAATAAAAGTCATCCCTACTGGACAGGAAGAGCTAAAATTATCTGTATTTGTAGATGACATGATCTAATAAACAAAAAATCCTAAAGAATTCACTAAAACAACATGAAATAGTAAAAATAGTATGCCAAAGATAGGAATAATACACAGTAATATAATCTATCTCCCTTTATTTACAATGAACAATGAGCAATCCAAAAAGTAAAATAAAGAAAGCAATTCTATTTACACTAGCATTGAAGAGGGGGAAATTTTACATTTCACAAAAAATGTATACTCTGAAAACTAAAAAGTATTTTGAACGAAATTCAAAAATAAATAAATGGCAAGACATGCTATATTTTCATGAAAAGTCTTAATTTGACTAAGAAGAAAATATTTCCAAAATTTGTCCATTTCCAAATCAAAGTAACTACCATTAAAGTTCCAAATTATTCCTTTATCAAAATGTAAAGTGTCCTAAAAATCAAGGAATTGAGAATAATTAAAACAATCTTGAAAAAAGAGCAAAGTAAAAAGATGCCAACAATCCAATCCCAAAACTTTCTGCAAAACTATAATAATCAATATGACATGATATTACCATAAAGACCCTTATATTTATAATCAGTTGGAGTTTTGAGGAGGCAATGCCAAATGTTGACAAAAAGGTGAGACTACAATCTCTCTAACTTACTGCTGGTAAGACTGTAATTTGTTATGACTATTTTTATAAACTATTTAGCATTATCTAGTAAAGTTGAACATGGCACATTGTACAGTAAAGTCATTCTCCTCAAAGACATATATTCAAAGACTCTAACAAAGGATATTTTTCCTTTTTGCAAGTGAAAATGCACAAAAATGCTCATAAAAACATAGTTCATAATTTTTAACAAATGCTTCAAATCTCCACTAATAGTAGAAATAATAAATAAATAATTAATTTAGAGCAACATAATTAGTGTGACTCCACTTATATGAAGTTTGTTTGTTGGTTGGTTGGTTTGTTTATAATGGGTCCTGCTGTGTAGTTCAGGCTGGTCTTAAACTCACTGTGGAGCCCAGGCTGGCCTCAAACTCATAGCAATACTCCTGCCTTAGCCTTCTGGGATTATAAGTGTCTGCCACCATGCCCACTTATATAAAGTTCAAATCAAGACAATTTTATGCAATACAGCATTTAGAAAAACACTAATATATTAGTGTTAACTCCAAAGCAAAAGCAAGGCAATAACCACAAAATCCAGGTAATTGCATTTTCTGATTGAAGAAAGTAAATGTGAGTAGGAAAGATAGTATAGAAGTACCTAAGGTTCTGAATATGTCGATTTCTTTTTTTTTTTTTTTAAGGTTTTTTGAGACAGGGTCTCGCTTTGTGGTTCAGGCTGGCCCTGAGCTCAGCCTCAAACTCACATCACAGCAATCCTCCTGCCTCTGCCTCCCGAGTACTGGGATTACAGGTGTGAGCCACCACGCCCAGCAGCTTATTTCTTAAACTAGGTAACACTCTGTTTCACTGTATAATTCCTTTAAATGTACATGTTGTTCATACTAAGTCACCAGAGAAGTAATGACACTCCGCTTCACAGAGAATAACACTAAAATTCAGCTCACTTGGAAGACAAGATGCCAACTTGTGAAACTGCACATTCATGAGCCCAGAAAATTCAGCATATAAAAGGAGTCTGGAAACAATCAAACCAAACTAATTTGCTGCCTCAGTTCATAATACCCAAATAAAATCACCCCCAGAGAAAGGTAAATAATTCTTGGAAGTGATATAATATTTGCCATTATATAAATATCCCCATAAAAATGGAGAAGCCAAAAGCAGATCAATTGAAGAAAAGAACTTCTCTAGAAAACACTCTTTATTTTTAAATAAAGACAAAAATTCCTTGAATAAAAAAACTCAGAGAAAAGAGGTAAAAGAGAATACAAGACAACTGAAAGAGAGTGTTTGCTATCAGCTCTCAGGAAAAAAGAGACAATGATTTAGCACTTCAGAATAGAAAATTCCTAGGGATGGGGATGTAGCTCAATGGTGCTGCACCTGCCTAGCAAGCTCAAGGTCCTGAGTTTGATCCCCAGTACCACAAAAAAAAAAAAAAAGAATAGAAAATTCATGATACCCTAGTGGAAAATTGTCAAAAGAGACAGTGTTGGAGATGGTGCTGGCTAGACAGAGACCCACCCTGAAAACTTTAAGCTCAGGTCAGTAAAAACAGGGCAGCTCTGTCTTCCATGGTAAAAAGCTGTCTATTCAGGTATGGCTTGCAGAGAGAGCTGGATCTGAAAGTAAGTCCAGAAACACCGCCCAGGGCATACATTCAGCAGTGCACCAGTGATCCATTTACCCACCTACCAACAGCAGTAGGGTTATGTCACAGTGTGGGTGGCAGCCTTAACCTGAAGTATTGGGACAGAGTGGCCTCTAAAGCAGAGGAGACACCTGCAATACCCTCAGGCCATAAAACTAGCCAGAGAAAGATGATGCTTGGAACACAGAACCAGGAGTTCTCCAACGATGACACCCAGTGGGTGGAAACCACTGACCAAACACACTCCATGGGGAATGAAGGCCAGGATCAAGCATCCGAAGACAAAAACTATGAGCGTGGATTTCAACTTGCAGATCTTGGAAAGAAACTGCCTGCTCAAAAACATAAATAGTCAATGGGGCAGTCCTCCCAAAGGAAAGAAGAAAAGGTCAAAAACTAAGGAGGAGAAAAATGAGAAGGAGGAGAGGAAATCAAGATAAAGGATTGTTTTGTTTTGTTTCCCCCATTAGATTTTTGGCTATTTTTTTTTTCCTTTTCCCATTTTTCTTCTTTTTTTTTTTTTTTTTTTTTTTTTTTTTTTTGTCGTTGTTCTTTTCAACTAATTTTATTTATTTTTCTATGAATTTTTTTTTACTCCTTACTAAGATCCTTTATCTCGATTTCCTCTCTTCTTTCTCATTTTCCTTCTCTTTAGTTTTTGATCTTTACTTCTTTCCTTTGGAAGGACTGCCCCATTGATTATGTACTGATTATGCAAGCAGTAGGCAGAGCAGGGCATAAAGAGTGAACCATACAACTGAAACATTTCAAAAGTCTGATTGAAGTGCACATGACTCGTAGGGTCATTGTGGATGGCATGTGGGCCAGTATCACCCCCACACACACAGCAATGGCCATAGCAGACACAAGAGAAATGGACTGTGAAGCTCTGGGGCTTAATACAAGATAAAATACATCCAGGCCAAAGTCACTCATCCAAATTCCATTCCCAACAGTAACTTAACTAGAAGTACAGGGTTATTTGCTAACCACCAGCTATATTTTGTCTGTTCTGTTCCTAATTCAAGAATGCTTTGGCTCTTCTTTTATAAGCCTTGCCTGCATCAACAACACATCCCTGGCAACTACATGTAGCCCTACTACTATGCTCTTCATTTCTTAGTTCACTCTCTGTCATGCCCTCAACCAATGTTATACAATATAGTATTAAGTAATAAAGGCAAAGTTCGGTTTCTATGCTGTGCAGTATAGCAGTCCTGCAGCCACACATACTTACGGAACATCAGAAGTATTGCTGGTATAACTTGTTTTAATTTAATTTTATTTAAATGTAACTATAAATAATCACATGTAGTTAATGGCTACTACACTCTACTTATAGATCTGGGCTAAGTTGGTCTACCATCTGGTTTATAAAAATGATTTCATTTAGATTCATTTTCTCCAGTTTAACAAGTCTCTCCCTAATAATTAGAATGTCTCATCTTGATAGTGACCAGTTTATAAGAGTAGTAGATCTGTTTGCATTACTCTTTCCTTTCCTACTGTATTACCACAAAGGAAGAAATAACAGTGAAATGGCCAAAGATACAGGTGTTTCCAATGAGCTCACTGAGGAAAAACACATTAAGACATTTCAATTTTTCACTGTTCTTAGCATTATATAATAAAAGAACTCTCAACCACATTCTCTCCAAACATACCAAGAAGGTGTTCCCTAAGGCTGTTTCTTGTAATTTCCTCAAAACTGGCACATGATTCACCTTCTAGTACAAAACTTTGAGGAGATCATTATTATTCACTTGAGATCCACAGCTCTCTTGGGCATGGAATGGAAGATTTGCATTTCAAAAGAAACAATTAACTGTTCCTGTTCTTTAAGAAATAAATCTTGATCGCTGTTTTCCTAAGCTATGATTTTTATAATTTTTGTACAGCTATAAATTATAGTATGTCCTCCTAGAAAATACTTGAACACAGATATTTATGCTGCCATATAAATGCAGGGAAGTGACCCTGAGCAGGCAGTCAAATTGGAAACTGGAGTTTCTTAGGCAATATGAATGTCATAGCAAGAACTCATGCTTAAAGGAAATAACCTCACTACCTCTTCACTAGTAGGTGAACAGCCCTACTTTATTCCACAATTTGACTGTCAACTTGCACAACTCTTGTACTCTAAGATATCACGACAACTTCCCAATGTTAAGTTACTCCACCCAGTAAACACTAATCATATGTAACTCTTGACTGTAGATTATTACTCTTTACTTTATGAGTGCATTACCATGTAATGTAATTACAAATGTAAAGCAAATGCTCACACACAAATAAACCCTACTTTGTTCTATTTATTCAAAGTTCCTAGCCATAAGCTTGGAGAGAGGTATCTATCAATCAAATAAAGAAATAAACCATAACTGGGATAAGCAGAATTGCAGCTCTGCCATATTGGCCTTGTGTAACTTGAAAGGAAATTTTAAAATAGTCACACATACTTTGGATGGACTCTTCAAATCATTGCCATATTGAAGGAAAATTAATTATATATCAGAATTATAGCCTCTCTCCCAGAAAGTATTTCTTCCAGTGTTTTCTCTTGGATTAAAAAATAGTGCATTTTCTCCTTATACACTTCAACTTTTTATTTAATAGATTCATTTTTTAAAAAATGAAAATAAACTCATTTATAGAAATATTTCTCAAATTTATCTCCTGCTCGTGTCATTTTAACTCCACTTTAATGCTGAATATAAGTCAACTCTGTTGAGAGGAACTTAATATGCCTGTGATTGTATACAAGGTAACTAAAAGGACAGAATGCCAAATTTGGGGATAAGTACAGCACCTAAGGCTTATACTAATGGATGTGATTGGCAATGAACAGAAGTCTCTAATGTACTTAAATTTTCCATATTCAGCGCAATAAAGAGAACGGTTTTATGGGAATCCAATGAAGGTCACTGGAGGGCATCAATTTACCTTAGTTATTTTTCCCATCACTAGGACACAATGTACAATACCCATAGTTAAAGGAATGAAGGTTTATATCAGCTCATGGTCTGTAGAGGTTTCAGGCTGCAGTCTACTGGCTCTGAGGCAGAATGACCTAGCAGAAAGGCAACATCACAAAGCCAATGGAACTCATGGCATGGCAGGCAGGAAGCAGCAAGGCTGCCTTCCTTCTGTCCTTTACATTCCAACCAGCCTCCAGATATACTGCTTGGTGCCACCCACACTTAGGGCTAGCAACAACAATATTTTTATACATTTTTTAAAATGGAAAAGGGCAATATGGTATGTCAGAAAAGAGATAAAGATCAAGAGCATCATAGTAGTTATCTCTCAAATGACCACGTTCTGGTAACTAAACAGACAATCTCTCATTTGCTGCCTAAAGAAACACCCAGAGAGCACCCAATTCCATTCCTCCCGAGTCTATTCTCCAATCAAAAGGTCAGCTTACAAAGCCTATACAACTAATTTGTAAGTGATAGGCTCCATTATTATCATAGTCACAGGAAATGAAATCTTAGTTTGTGCATTAATGGACACACCCTAAACATCAGTAAGTTCCATGAAGCTCATCAAATCAGGGGTTCTGACATATCTGGTATGTACGCACAAAAGAACAGACAGGATTTCTCACTGGAGCTGGCACTGCAAGTCCACTAAGAAGTCAGCTAGCCTTTTTAAATATCTTCAGCTCATTATTTTTATTCTCAAGGTTTCCTTCTCTATGCTACACTTGTGAATATATATCTCTTCTACGAAACTTAAGAAGGTATGGAGATGTACATGTGCCAACTTGAAACAAATGTGAAAATGAAACTTTCTGATTTTTGTCTTGTGGATAACTCCTTTGTTTCACTCTGTATTTCATTTGAAAAACTATTTTCTGAATACAATGCATCCACTCTAGAGTCTTAACTAATGGAAAAAGAATAGTTTTAGCAGATAAACAGACACGATATAAATACTAGACCTACCATTTGTATTCAATTTTCATAAGAGATTTGTCAAATCCTTAACCTCTTATCCTCAATGTCCTCATCCATGAAAATAATAATACACATAGCACAAGATTGTTATGTACTGAAGAAGACAATATATGTATAAGTATTTGGCATTTAATCGGTATTCAGAAGTGTTCATTTTCGTTCTCTCAGTATAATCTTCTCTGGCTAATAGCTTTGGCATTCAGTAGCATTTGTAGGGCTTGTAATATCTTGCTGAAAGAAATCATTCCAATTACAATTTCAACCACTTTTTTTCTAATTGCAAGCTATAACTTATCATCCTGTGGCCAATATTACTAATATTCTTATTATCAGTTATAACTCCAAATGAGTGAATTTTACTGTTATTTCCTCTTATAAATCAAGGGCCCTTGGATTTATTGTATGAATAGTCTAGATTTAGATACCTAATGAGGTTCCCCAGCACAAAGTTAAATCTCCTTCCAATAATTTTACCACAACAAAGTTTCTAATATCAATAAAGATTATAAGTTGTTGATTATACATATTTAAACCCCAAAGGAAACAAAGGATTTTACCATTCATCGATATTTATTGCAGTATTTCATCTACTGGTTAGTTCTACCTGAAATCTAGCATCGTATTATGCAAAGTATTAGAATCTAATTGCAGCTCTTGACTTCCAGCCTATACCCTTGAATAGATAAAATTATACAGATTAAAATGCATAATAATGCAGACATGTAGATAAGTACCAGCCCAAAATCTGGGGAAAACTGGGTCCGAACAAAAAGACATTATATTCTAGACAAACAAATATATTTCTTACATTAATTTTGGATTTCATCAATTTTGCTGACAACTATGTTATTTCTGGAAAAAGCACCAGGATTTGTGGGCAAAGCTACTGAACATTTTACAAAGTAATAAAAATTCTGGGAAGCCAAAGGACTCTTTTACCTACCTGAGAGGCTAAAGAATCAGCTCAAAGATTTTATTTCCTAGAGATTTTGCCAAGTTAGTCTTGCTCTTATATTTAGTGTAAGTGGAAATATTACTCACAAATGATACATAACCTTAAAGTACAAAAACATTCCAGGGATCAACCTGCCACAGGGAGATTCAGTTCAACTTCTCCTGACTCCCAATTCCATTGTTTTAAGTAGTCAAAACTCTTCTCCATATCTGCAGGCTCAGCTTGACACATTTCCTCTGCATCCTTGCCTTCTAAGCGCTGGTTTTCTTTGAAATTCCACAGTCCCTCGAATAGCTCATAATTTGGGAAGTCTTCCTGAAGATATGGGATGGCATGATATATAGGGAGTGGTGACTTTGGAGAGCTTGAAGCCTCCCAGAATTTCCTGGTTGTATTTTCAACAGGCAATAGAACCTCCTCTATGACCCATGCAAACTATATTAAGAACATTTCCCAGTGCCTTGGGGCAGAGGATGAGGGAGATGATAGTCATATCCTAAGGGCTTATAAAAATATTTTCCTTCAAAGATAATTTTTCTCTTCTCAAAAGAACTCCAGTGAACATAATTTCCTCCAGATCATCGCACATGACATTCAAAATGGTGTCATTAGCAGAGATGGAATCTAACAATGGTGTTGGGTAGGTGCCATTCATTTTACATTTGCCTTCTGCATTCCTCACAAAGCCAAAGCTAGGTGGAATGTGTCATGCAAAATAGAAAACTTCAAATCAGGGAAATCCAGTTAGCATGCCAAGTCTTCAAGTAAATGCTGGAACTGGTTTTCTAACTTAACTAAGTTGGTGACAAAACTCAACCTTATCTCCTAACCTCCATCTTTACACTTTCCTTCTCATCAAATACTGCCACTCAACCAGTTTCAGTTAATCTCTCAAGCTGTGAAATACACTGAGCAGCTAAAAGGTGACAGAAGTCCAAACCACAGTAAGGGACCCTTCTTCTTTTTCATAGAGAAATCCCAAATTCCAAATATTTCCTCTGAACTACATGGGTATTGCCTTGTGAAAAGTCTGGAAGTTATTTTAGCAAAGAACATTAGGAAAAGCCTACAAGCCACTGATATGCAGAGTAGCTAAGCCCAAAAAAAAGTTAACAAAAAGTTAACTGTTCCTATCAGATTCTTCTGTGTCTGTATGTGTACTGGTGCAGGGAATAGGCAAATATTTCCTATTTAAAATGTTACTGAAGTATGCAAAGGACAAAGCAGAACATCAACCAACGGCCAGCCTGAATCCCTATCCTGAGATGATAAGGCATAATTTGTACAAGAGAAGTATCAAAGAGTATTAAGCACAAAAAAATATAGTGCAATTATACAATGAATCATATGTAACTTGTATACATGAATATATTAAAGCTAGTGTGATCTTACGTTAAAATGTACACTAGTAAATTTGACTATAATCATTATGAACTGCATTGTATTTCATACAGACATACTAAATGATGTACATTTAATAAGGGAAGTTTGAAAGGTGTCAATAGCATTTGTCATAGGATGGAATGACAGATTTTTTTTTCTTCTTTTGGCTTGTCTATATTTTGAATTCAGACTATGATGCACATGTGTTGGCTCCTATAATAAGAAATTTTAAAGTTATTTTTAACTTAAAATATGTGTATATGTGAGGAATCTTTTGGCATTCCAGACGTGTTTAAATTTAGAAGGACTTCTTCAAGAAGTATTTCTGAAAAACCCTAGTATCGGAAGGTGAGATTCCCACTCTGGGCAGAAACTGTCCTCAGGCCTCTCAGATCATCAAGCCAATTAAAGGCAGTGCCATTTTAATACCCCGGCTCATGTTTCTTCACATCCCCCAGCTGGCATGAACTTCAGTGGGCAGGACAGGCAGCAGCCCTGAACTCACCACCTCCTCAGTTTTATAACTGAGAATAAAGCCTAACTTCCTCGAGCCAAGGTCCACAATCTTCTCATGTTGTTCTTCTCATATTGTTATCTACTGCTGTATACCAATCCCCCTTCCAATTTAGTGGCCTAAAACAATCACCCTTCTATTAGTTACATGGTGCTTTGAGTCAGGAATTTCAGCAGAACATAGTACAGAGAAACTGACTGTGCTCTTCATACCTACAAGCTCAACAGAGATGACTCAAGTGGCTGAAGCAGACACTTCTGGAGCATCCTTCACTCCCATGTTCAGTGTTTGCACTGGGATGACCGAGGCCTGAATTACACTAATACTGTCAACTGATACACCTGTCTACATGTGGCTTGGACTTTGCACAATATACCAAGTGGGCTTCAAAGGAGAGTTCCCAAAAGTGAACATTCCAGAACAGCAAGCAAAAACTGCATGACTTTTTAAGATTTAGACACTGGATTCACATGACATCACTTCTGTCATATTCTACTGGTCAAAGCAGCCACAGGCCTAGCTCATACATCCATCAACAGATGATGGGTAAAGAAAATCTGATATTTACTCACAATGGAATACCACTTTGCCATAAAGGATAAACCTGAGTCACTTGTAGGAAAATGGATTCATCTTGAGACCATAATGTTAAGTAAAATAAATCAGACACACAAGCTTCAATATCACATCACTTCTCTTATATGAAAAACAGAAGATATAAAGTTCAAAATAAAACAGTAGGAGGAAACACGGAAATAAGTCATTTGTAAAAAAAGGAAGGGATCTAGAAAAAAATAGAAAGGAGAAGAGGAGAGGAGCAGGATGAAAACAAGAATTGTGTTATGTACATGTACCGACTCTCCCATAAGGGATGGTTACTGCAAACACGTACCAGTAAAATTTTTTAAACACGTAGTCACAGGCTCATCTAAATTCAAGGAAAGAGGACAGATTCCACCTAGTGATGGGAACAAAATCAACAAATTTGTGTCCATTTTCCAAAACCACCACATACATTTATCAAGTTTCTAATCTGTGACAACTACTGGAGCTGTAGTTAAAATGAAGAAAAAAACAGAAAGAGAACTGAATTGAGGATCAAGAGGACCATATTGCCCTCCTTCCTCCCACTCCAATAACTCACTGTCTCAGTTATAAATCCCATTTCTCCCCCAGCAAGATAGAAATAGTAATATTAAGTCGAACCATCTAAAATTGCCAATAGCCAACCAGTTCTAACAAAAAAGAATTGCAATTTGTCCAATCCAATGTTTGACCTCCATGTTTTATAGAAATATAAAGCTAAAAAGATATAAAAGATAAAATGTTTTCAGGAAAAGAGTAAAGGGTTTGGTGGTCCATCTTTCTTTCTCTCTTCATTTCTTTCTTCTTTCTGGCTTTATTCCTTTCTTTTACTTTTCTTCACAGCTTTCGTAACATTTTAACTTAAGGAGAAACTGATACTCACTGCTAGCTTTTTAAAGTAATCAGTGTCGAATCATATGTCCTGTGATTATGGTCCTTCTCCAGCACTTCCTATTAAGTGACTTTTTAAAACCTTCTGTGTCATTTATGATACTATAACAATGCCTCTTTTTATGGACTAAATTCTTCATCCTTGCCAACTTTATACTGTATAATATTCTGTCATATGTACTATACAAACATAAGGCATCCCCAGTGTTTAAGAGTTTTTTCTACTTATTAAACCAAGTTGGTAGTTACTAGCATCATCTGAACTTACAATCAGCTAACTTTTCTATGGTCACAAACACATGATATTAAAACAAGTTTATATGTGGAAAATAACATATCATACAGAAAGGTAGGCAAGAAATTCTGTTCTGGTTAAAACTAGAATAGCAAGAGAGGTGAAACAAGGTAAAGTACTAAATGATAAATCTTTCACAAAAGCTAGCTGCAAATAATGAGTCTTTTGAATGACCCTAAAGATTCTGTCTAATGCCAAGTCCAAGCTTCAAGATTTCTACACATGTCTGGAGCAATGCAGTAAATAAGCAGCCTCTCAAAAACAATTATTCAAAAAGTTCAAGCAAATATTGCTAACATTTGGTTTGTTCATTCTCCTGTTTAGCTCTGAATCAGCCATATTACTTCACTGGTAGGGTAGCTAGTGTATGTGTGCAAAATAACAAAAGCTTATATAAAGCCACGTGAAATAATCCATATATACACATACATACCAGGGCCAGTTGTAAAGAACAAGAAAAACCCATGTTCACGGCCCTGAAAACTCAGAACTGCACCTATTTCTGGGATGACTCACTCACCTCACTTTATACGGGTCTTTTACTTTTAAATTGAAGCTTCTATGTTCCTGATAATCTATAACTCCCCAGAAAATAGGGACAGTTCATCAGCCTACTTATGAGATAACATTAGATGAGTCATTTTTCCTTTATCAAATTCAATTCCCTCAAATATGAAATGACTTTTTAAAATCTAATTTGTATAGTTGCTATGAAAACAATGGAAAGAATATTTCAAAACACACTCAGTGGTTACAAACTTTTTTGTTTCCTTACTCAACAGCACCTCTTGGGAACTTGTGATTTTGGTCAGTACTTTATAAAAATTCCTGGAGTGAAAGAAGCTTCCTAGAAGCTCCCAAGGTCAGAGGAGCCCGTACAACCCAGACCTCAAGAAAGGCAACTTGAGAAACCCAGTATTTTTTTAAGTGATTCCAGTAAGGACTTGCTACACACTAATCCTGCCAAACGACAATCTTATTCTTCACAATTGCACCCACTTTTCCTCCCACGTCAAACAAAAAGTAAAAAGAAAGGCAGAAAGAGAAAGTATAAAAGCTGTTTTCAGCAGATTTTGAAAATATTTTCTTTCTAAACCTATCAGCCACATTTCCTTTCCCTAATATAAATGAGCACTGAAAGAAGAAAGAAAATGCTTTCAAATTATTACATAAATAAAGACATTAAGCTACCACAGTCAGAAAGTTGGGTAATAATAATGATGGATTTTTTTTCTAGCCTATTGTTTAATTAAGAGTTTCCCAAATTAGCATATGTGTCCCTCTCTGGGCTCCCCAGCACTTGAGCTTCTCTTTGCACCCCCCCATCAGGCCCTCTTCCCTTTATTCTCTGCAGATACCCCAGTTCTCTCTCACACCTGAAGACAATAGCAATATGCAGCTCCAAACGAGCTGAGAAAATGAAAATTACCTTCCTAGAGGAAGGAAAGTGCATTTGACATCCCCTTTGTTCCAGGCCTTGGGAGACTCTGATATAATTACCTCAGAGAGGCTGCGGGCAGATGGCAGCCTCAGCAGCCTCAGGTCCTCAGTCAGCAGGACTCTGCTGAGACGCTCTCCCTGACATTTTGTTCAAGATGTTTCCAGCACACAAAGCAGAGAGCTGGCAACCAGCAAAGAAGCCTGCAGAGTGTTTGTTAGCCTGAAATTACAGCCATCTCACACTTTTGCTCTGTGGGTTCAAGCCACTGTCCCTCTGCCTAACCCCACAGACAGAGACCAGGGTCATCCATGATTAATAGCCATGTACCTTATGGAGAGGCTGAGCATGAGATAGGTGTGGGACAGAGGCACAGCAGAGAATTTGGTGAGGAGTGTTCTGGCCTGACTCTGGTCTTGCTAGGGCATCATTCTACATTTGTCATCTGTATGAGTGATACGAGGAACCCAGTACAAACCATGAGCTCTAGACATATCTCTAAGGATTACTACTAAAAACAGTAATAACGGAGGGCTAAAGACAGAGATAACAGAGGGCCGGGGAGTTAGCTCAGTGGTTCCGGCACCTGTCTTGCAAGCGCAAGGACCCGGGTTCGATCCCAGGTAACCACATAACAATACTGGGCACGGAGACTCACCCCAGAAGCAACCAGTACCACACACCACAGTGCCGGGCGTGGTGGCTCACGCCTGTAATCCCAGCACTCGGGAGGCAGAGGCAGGAGGATTGCTGTGATGTGAGCTTGAGGCTGAGCTCAGGGCCAGCCTGCACCACAAAGTGAGACCCTGTCTCAAAAAACCTAAAAAAAAAAAGACAGAGACAACAAAAATACGACCCCACTGACGACCAACCATAGAATGTCTTCCTACTGAGTCCACACTTTTCAGGAAAGTCTCTGTCAGAGACTGCAGTAGTCGAGATAACACACTAAATGCTGTAAATAACCCTAAGTTTGCGTTCTTGCTCATGGCAAAGCCTTATGTCAATAGTGGTGAACCTGTCAAAGACCGAAAGACAAACAGCAACCCACAACTCATTTATCACAAAGTGCTAATGCTGCAATTAAACCTGAACGTTGAGGCTTTAGGAAAAACAACTTTTAGGAAAGACAACTCGTACACAAGGCAGTTTTCCCCCACTGCCTCATGTGGTCGTCACCTCCTTTTGGTGCCTTTCTTCTGACAGTCCATGCTACTTCTATCTCAAACACATGACAGTGTTTTGAGGCCCAAGGGAAAAGAAAGTTCTTGTATAGAAGGACTGACAGTCAGGTCTGGACACATTTTTCAACTATAAACTACACAACAGGTACTGTGAAAGAGGAAGGAAATCTTCAAAGGGGAACAGGAATTGGGGGGAACTGGGTGAAGCAAAGAAGGAAAAGAAAAACTTTGATGGTGAAAGGAAAAAACTGAAACAAAGTTTATGTATAAAAGGGATGGAGGGGCAGAGGGGAGGGCAGGAGAATGGGAAAAATAAGAATAAAGGTATATCATAGACAGATACAAATTCTCAATGACGAATGTGAAAATAATGTATACTTTAAATGTACCAATAAACTCAATTTTAAAAACTGCAGTACTGTAAAGTTGCCTTGATAAGAATAAACAAGGTTAGGAACATTAGCAGGCAGATTACAGTGTGCTAAGTCTCTATGATTAGTATTTTTTAAAGACAACTAAGAGCTCATTAATTTATTCCCTACTAATAAAGAAATTCTAATAACGAAGACAAAACTCAGCTTACGTTTGTCAGCCAATTGCTACTAGATGCAAATTAGAGTATAAATCACATAGAACAAGCGAACATTGGAATGCCTAAGTCATTCGTGTTTGGCTTACTTCAAGATTTCTCAAATAGAGATCCTCAAAGCTCTGTTCAAGGCACAACCAGTGGCATTTCCATCTGGAAAGAATGATACAAAAGAGTGGGCGTGGTTTCAGAATGGCGCAGTAGGGGTCAGAGTGCCTAGTGGTGAGCAGCAGTCACAGCCAGAGGGGACGAGGTGACAACCAGATGCACAGCCCATGCGTCTGACGACTGTGATGGTGGCACATCTTCACGGATGTCCAAGTTTCTGTGCAGAGTCCTTCTTCTCCCCTTCCCAGCTGCATCCTTAGGTCCTCTCTCAGGGAGGTGAGGGAAGTGGAGGAGACAGAGCCCATGGAGAGCAGTGACGAAGGCAAATGGCAGGGCAGGTCAGACCACAGGCAGCTTAGAAGCTTATTTATGTACCAGAAATTAATAAATCTACCTAAAAATCTCTCCTGGCTACAAACTATATGTAAGTAATAAATACATTACATAAAGCAATCTCCTTTGATACCTTTAGCCAACCACGTGCCACGCTCTGTGCCAGGAGTTAGCATAACCATTCGCTTGGTTTCTACACAGAGTTCATAGCCTACGACTTATTACAGGTAGAACTGAGTTATTTCACTAATTGGCGAAGGGGTAGAGATGGTGAAATCAGAAAATCAGTACATTTAGTACTGCTTCTAAATGCAAAGAGAAAAATAAACCATCATCAATCTGTGGATTCAAAGAGACAGAGAAAATTTTCAGGGTCTCCCAGCTGGGAAATGTCAGAGGCAAAATGCAAGATAAAAAGAAGAGAATTTAAATTTTTGGTATCCTTATTTTAGATTTTGAACCATATCAAATTTATCTTATAATGTTATATGTCTAATCACTGTTGGTTTTATTGTTTTGGGGGAGTTTTCTGAGTTCTATTTTATATTCTTTTCAATCCATACTTACTCTAATACCAAAGACCATAATTTAAAACTTATTCTTCCCCTTGACAGAATGTCATGAAATCTAACAAGACCATATCCTCAAATGCTTTGATCATATAAAACAAAGTCTCAAGCAGAAGTTCATATTGTTATGGTGATTACAATGACTATAATTAATACTAGACAACATAATGATAAAAATGTGTTGTATTTATAATGCTTAATTAGAGCCATTTTATCACTATTTTTTTCTTAGGCCTAATGATCATGATCATCGTTATTAATGATGATCATATCCACAGGAATACAATGACAACAATGATGACAAACAGCCCAGTTTGGTGTGCTGTACAGACGAGTACTCCTACAATATTCTTTCAGGTCAGAGTGATTTTGCTATTGTGAATGACAGTCTAATTATAAGTCACAATTGCCACTATAATACAGAAGGGAAAACAGTAACCCAAGCCCCCAGCACATCCCAGGACAGCACAATTGATAGCTAAATATATACACAATCATAACCTTTGGTGTAACCTCCAAGCAGGTACCATGATTCACCCATTCATCAAAAAATTATAAGAAAGAAACCACAGGTTGAGGACTGTGCTCTTCCACTAGTCTGGTTTCTGGGACAATCATGGTGCTATTCTACTTTGTCCAGATTTGTAGCAAGATTCAGAATCTCAACTGGCTAAGGCAAGTCCAAAAATATAAGGACCAGGAAATGTCAGTGAAGGCTTGAGTACATTCACTGAATCACACCTGAGTGCCACAGGAGAAATCTACAAGTCATCCATGAGAGAAGAGCTTGGATGAGCCTTCTGTCAATGAGTGCTGCATAAATTACCCAATCTGAGCAACACAGAGGCCATGATATTGCCGCTAAGGAACTCCTGAGCATTTATCATTTATCATAGGATCAAAGGCAGACATCTCCTGCATTCCTCCTCCATTCCACGACTCCCATGTCAGCTGATAGGAGCCTTTCTGTCCCCCTGGTTGAAGTACCAGTCACCTGCATTCCTCCTATCACAGAAACAGAAGTACAAACATTCATTACCAGTCTGTCTCTACCCCACCAACAATACTGCCACTCATGCAGCAAGCTGTGGACAAGGATAATAAAAACATTTGCGGAGGGGATGAAAAGTAGAAGGTGAGGAGAGAAAAAATGGCAGCGTATCCAGTGAGAAGAGAACTATCAACACCAACACACAAAGAACCCTTATTCCTTTCATGTAGTACATACTGAGCACAAGCAGCAACCTCACAAATGAAGGGGTACACGAACATTAGAGAAGTATCATTGAAATTTACTCATTCATTCAACCAATATACACTGACATGGAGAAGATACATCTGCAGACCAGACACACAAGCCCTCAACCAACTCACAACCAAGAGAAGACCAGCAGTAAATAAGCAAGCTATAAATCATAATAAAATTACTCAGAGGAAAGAGGATGAGACCGAACCTTGCAGAAAAAAAACAAATGAGTATTAAGGGTTTAACTGGCTGGGGCCCACTGCGCATCAGGGACAGATACTGAAACATCAGTGCTAAGAGTTCTGTGTGTGCTATTTTCCAGATAGCATGTCTCTCCAGTATCATTTCTGAAGAAAAGGGCAAGTGACATTCAGTGAACAAAACAAGCAACAACATCAGCCACAGTGAGCAAGAAGCTGGACTTCGTGGTGGGCTGACCAGTTCATCAGTGCTCCCCAGCACTGAAACTTAGGGCACATAATCCGGTAATAGAACCATGAGAAGACTCTGTCAGAAGCAAGCCACATGTTCCCCCTACTTGCTCTCAAAGGAAGGGAATGATATAAAGTTCACATCAAGGGAAGACGATCCTAGTAGCCATCTTGAAATTTTGTCTTTTATAGTTTCCCTATCCCTTCCTGCAGAAAAACTTCTAGTGGCTCAAAATAAAAATAATTCAGGGTCAAGTCTGGATTAGACTGGCATAACCTTCATCTCTTCCATGGAACTCAGTTTCCAAGCTAAAGTGTTTCCTATGTCACTGATTCTGTCATCCTATACTAATTTTCCCCTGTCTTATCAAGGAAAAAAGTGTTTACTTGGAGTCCTTATGTTCTTTTCACTTTCCTTATCTTTGAAGAAGTTTTGTTATTTTTCAGTAATGATTTAGGTCATACTCTGAGTTTCTTTTCCTTCTCTTCTATTGTTTCTAACACAATGACAATAATGACAATGACAGGACTGGTGACAACAATGTCAGACAGTTCTGACAGAAGGGAATCATTCTCCCCCACCCCCTTTCAAGACTTTCACAATGGCACATCTGTCAGGGGCTGATGGGGAAACAAACCAAATTAAGTTTAATGTCAAGTTGTATCACCTCCTACTTGTGAACTCTATTTCTTTGTCTCAGAATCTGTTGAACGTGATGGACAGCAGCAAACCACTGATTAGCATATTTCCCATTGCCATTTCAAGTAAATGAATCTTCTTTCACCAAAATTTGAGATTCCAGTCAGATTCTCAATTCCATCTGGCTAGTCACTCTCATTATTATGCTAATGTCAGCTTTACCTGAAGGCAAGCGCTTTCTTCTTAATATTTAAATTCCATCTCATTTTTTTTTCATTGATCTCTAAACAACAACCCATCTTTGAACTTTTTAGGGATGAAATGTCCCCAGAGTTTGTTTGGTTCCTTTTTTTAAAATAGATTGAAATGATTTGGAAAGCCCTGGATGTAAATGGCAAGGAGGGAGCTTGCCTCTAGAAGAGGATTTTTTGTGACTTTGCCTGAAGTATGATAGCGAAAGACACTGAGGGTAGAAATCAACTCCAGAGATAGGATAATGTCAGAACACCAGGCAAAACCCTGCTCTGAAAAGGACATAGAAACCAACAAGAAGAGCCAGCTGCCAAGGTAAACAGTTCAACTGAGCTGGCAACAAATGGAGCTGTGTACACAGCAGGTGGGCAGGCTGGAAACTGGCTTGGAACCTGGATGCGGGACACAGAAGCTGGTCTCCCCAGTCACGGAACATCTGCAGTTCACGCTGCATTGTCACACCAGGATCCCAGATAGCAGGAGTGGAGCCTGACATAGTAATTTAGTAGCCAAAAGATGCCACTCATTCTCTCCACCAATCATTCCCTCCACTGCCCCTTCTCAGAATTCTTGTCACTCAGGTCATCCACCTGGCCCCTTTTCACTACACCCACGTAGGCACCTAACCAGAGCAAAGCCAATCGGATCATCCACAACAAGTATGGAATCAGGGTTTAGAGATGATTTGGTCTCCTCTCTTTCTCTTCCTTTTCCTCCGTCCTCTTTTTCTCAGCTTTTAAAAGATAAAGCAAATCAACAAGCCCACTTTCCAGTCTCTGCTTTTTTCCCTAAGAAAAAGTCTTCAGAGTGGGAGTGAAGGATGAGAAACAGGAAGAAGATAATTAAAGAGGAAGAAAAGAAACTTTTTATAATGTGCACTGTCCTCCCTTAGAATGCATTATTATTTTAATCCTCTTATAGGTACTGAACTCCAGAGCGATTATGGTATACTGAAGAAACAGAGATTCTGGAAACTATTGAGGGCTCTGCTACTTATTTAACAATTTGTGTCAGTTTCCTCATCTGTAAAATGAAGATGGCAGAGATGAAACTTAAGTAGTTGATACATATACTGCTGTGAGATCGCTTTCTCATGAAATTGTCATCCAATTAAACCTTGGCTATTGCAACCATTGTACAATAGCACAATCAGAGGCACAGAGTTCTTCTTCTTTCCCCGGGGCCATAAGGCTAATAAGTGAAAGAGCACCAATATACAAGCAATCTGCTCTACTTCCAAGAAGCAGAGGTGGTCAAAGTGCTACAAGAAAGAAAAGGGACAGAAAACTGAATTGAAAATAATCACTGGCCTCTCCTGCTTTTTTTTTCTCTACAAAATCATCCTAACATCAAGAGTAGCAGGTCACAGGGCCAGGGATTTAGCTCAGTCATTCCAGCACCTGCTTTGCAAGTGCAAGGGCCAGGGTTCGATCCCCAGTACTACATACAATAAAAAAGGAAGGGATGAAGAAAGTAAAGGTAAAATGTGATACAAGGAAGCTGATTTTGTCAGCTTATCTAGCCTACAGTCAAAATATATAATTTAAATATATTATATCAGCTCGGAGTAGAAGAATTATTTTGCAAGGTCTAAGTTAAAATGCTAGAAATCACAGGAAAAGAAAGAAAACCAATGAAAATTGGAGACAACAAAAAGAGAGAAAGAGAAGAGTAAGAAAATGAGTGCTTAAAATAAAGCCACTAGACTATTACAAAAAAATTCAAACATCTTATGATATACTACTGATATACTACCATATTCTAAAAATCTTGAAACTCACATTTTCACAGGGTTTGATTGCTTCAAATCAAAAGCTTTCAGGATGACTGATTTTTGGAAGATTCACAGTGGATTAAAGGAGATGGACCTGAAGACAGCTGGCAGCATCATCTCAGTCCAACTTGTGGATGTTGAGGGAAAGTGATAGGACTGAAAACTCCCCAGCAGTGCCCTGCGCTGCACCGCCCGGGCGTCAGCCTGCTGCTGCTCTGGCTGGCAGTGGCATCCTGCTCTGCACCTCCGTGGTTTGTTTCACAGCCCAGACAATGTATAATAAAAGAAGCTTCACACACATGCACACACTGGCACACCTGCCTAGGACACTTCTGACCAGGAATACGGAGCCCTTTCTTATCAGTGTAGGTAGACAAAGTCTTCATACACTAGTTTTAGAATATCTCTGAAGAGCTCAAAAAACAGACAGCTTTCTCGGGAGTGTTTCGTCATGAAATCCTTCCCCCTCAGTCTACTCTGCTTTTTAACAGCCTACCTCTACAAGGTTTCATTAACTCCATCTGGTCTCAGAAACTTTTATTTCACATTGCTTTTAGATAGCTAGTCGTGCAATTTGAACAATGGTCTTGCAAATGAGCATAAGCAGAATGTTCACACAATACAGTACAACTATGCAAATGATTTAAAACTGAGAAAGTAAATCTTCTAGAAATACAGTACATGGATGAATAATGATGCTGAAATTGACACATGGATAACAAGAATAATACTTATTGATCACTTACTATAAGTTCTTTACATAATTTGTAACTCTATTGAGTAGGGAATCTCTTCTGAGAAATCTCATGCAAAGAAACAGACCAGGCAACCCAAATATCATATCGTTATCATTCGGGTCTTGGATGGCAGGACATACATTCTGTCAGGCACTGGGTGCAATCCTTCAAGTCCAGGCTGAGAATATAGTGGTTGATGGTCTGAGCTTGCATTTCTAACCCTCAAACCAAAGCTTAGATGCCTACTCAAAAACCTGCCTGAATAGTGTTGCTAGTTACACCAAGCTCTGGGAAAACTGAACAAACTCTAGGCCAAAGGTCAGCCTTCTGTTTACCACTTGTGAGAGTTATTCTATAACACAGGAAAAGCACCATGAAAATTCCCAAGAAAAGAGAGTCACCTACAAAATGTCAAAGAATCAAAAGAAACATCAAAGCAAATTCACGATGAAAGGTACCTGCTCCCAAGTTCACTCCTCACATGCAATGTTCTCCTGTCACTTCTACTTTGATAAAGTGTTTTCGGGCAGAGATGTTTTGGTCATCTCTACCACTACCTTCTTCTCTTAAAATATTTTTAGGGGTCCTTCTGTAATGGCTGTTTTCCTACATTAATTCACAGAAACTACGGAAGAAAGCATAAAGCCTGATTCCCACCATGTTCATGGCCTGGAAGGAAGGCAGGCAGCCTACTGGCACAGCCATCTACCACATCTGCTGCCTCTGAATTGTGATCTGGCCTAGCAGCTGAGGCCTTGCTCAGCCCAGACTGGGCCACTCTTTCTGACTCTGTGGTCCTCAGGTGGAGATCTCTTCCTGCTCTAATATGCTATAAAGTAGTCTTTTTTCAAAAGCCCAGGTTGTAAAACAGCACTTATTTCCCCATTTTTCTATACAGGGCTCTCTGGGGGAGCTCTTCATCAGAAGCACAATTCTGAGGCTCCCTTTCTCTCCAGCTCTCAGAGGCTATAGCACTGCAAGCTATAGGCTGTGATCTGAAGCTCTGAGTTCTCCCTCTGAAGGTAATGGTTTCCCTGTGACCATGGCAGCCTATGGTTCCCTGACTTCCTGGAATCCTAGAATCGCTTTCTACCTGGTTCTCAATACTTGCACCCCACTAAACAGCTCAATTTGACTCATCAAATTGAGGTCCAAAATACCAATTCTCATTGTCATATTTATCTAATGAATAGTAATAATAATACAATACTGAGAACTGACATTTAGGAAATGCCAGACAAGCAGCAAAGAACACTGTGTGCATTATCTGAGTAAATATTCATAGGAAATGTGAGCTCCAGAGAAATTTTTCCAACTCCACAGAAGAAAACAGAATAGTGGTCACAAGACTAGGAAGAGGAAGTGAGAGGGAAATTATAGAAAAGTTAGATAATGGGTACCCAAAACAGCTAGATAAGAGCAATTAGCTCAGGTGTTCTATAGCAAAGGCTAACCACCTGCATAGTTCATCACAGTTTATGATGTATTTCAAAGCAACTAGAAGATATCTAAGTTTCCCAGATTACAGGATCTACTTCGAATCCTATTTTAAAGGATGATCAAGTCTATCACTTTTTTTTGAAGGAAGACATTTATTGGTGCATATTAGATACACATAACATTCATCATAGAGAATTTGTATTTGTACATGATGTATATTGCTTCTTTTTTCCCATTCCCCTGCCCTCCCTGTGACTTTTTCTCCCCTTCTTATTTAAAAGCTGTTTTTATTTTCCAACTATTTTTTATCCCTTCTTTCTTCTCACTCACTCCTTCTTTGTTCCCTTTCTCATTTGAACATTTTCTTCCCATTTCTCAATATCTGTTATACCTTTAAGTTCTTATTCCCACTTTTGGTTTATAACACCAGAGAAACAATGGTATTTAAAACATAAGTGTCCTATTTATTTCACTGAAGAATATGGTTTCAGCTGGATGTGGTGGCACAGCCTGTAATCCCAGCATTTGGGAGGCAAAGGCAGAATTGGCATGAATTTAAGGACAGCCTAAAATACAAAGCAAGACCATATTAAAAAAAAAAAAGCAAAACAAAACAAAAGAAGATAGTTTCAAGGAGCACTATTTACCTAGAAAAGTTTCAAGCTTATCCTTCTATCTGACAGAGTAGTACTCCATTTTATTTTTTTAATTATTATTACTATCATTATTACTATTAGTATTATTATTACAAACTGCCACTATTAATATGGGGGTGCATATGTCACTATGGTATAATGATTTGGATTCTACTGGAAAAATACCAAACAGGGTCAAATGGATCATCTAGTTTTATTTTTTTGAAGGATCTCCTCACTGATTTCCAGTGTAGTGCACCAGTTTACTCTCCCACCAAAGTGGAGAAGGATTCCTTTTCCTCTGCAGTCCCACCAGCATTTATTGGTTCATTTTTGATGGAAGCCATTCTTTCTGGAGTGAGATGAAATCTCAGTGTTGTTCTAATTTGCATCTCTCAAGTGACCAGTGATGTTGACGATTTTTTATGTATTTATTTGCTGTTTGTACTTCATCTGAAAAGTGTCTATTCATTTAAGAGGTCCTTTTTTTTAAATTCAGTCTGTAAATTTGTAGGTCTGATATTTTTCTGACTTCTTTATATAATAGTTTCTGGCTGAAGAACTGCTGGTAAAATTTTTTTCTTATTCTGCGTGTTGTTTACTTCACTCTGTTGGTGGTTGCTATTGCTGTGCTAAAGCTTTCCAGTATGATGTGATCCCTGTTTTTGGTTTTTTATAATATTTTATCTGTCATGAGGGTTTGGTTCATGAAGTACTTACCTACACCTATGTCTTCAAGATTTTTACCTCTTCTCTCTTCCAACAGATTTAGTATTTCTGATTTAATGCTTAAATTTTTCATTGATTTTGATCAATTGCAAAGACCTTTTTAAGGGTATATATGTAGGTATTTGAAGACAATAAAGAAAAACAGGGGACCAATGAATGAAACTTTTTGGATACTGATTACCCAATGTAAGGACATGTGATCAGTTAACAAACACACAGTATTTTATTTTTTGATGACTATCAAATGTTTTATTTCAAAGTTTTTAACATCAAAAAGTAGGTATACAAATACAGATTATGTTATGATGAAGGCAGTATTTTATATGACAAAAATTAAAACAAAACAAATTTATGAAATAAATGTACTGGCGCTGAACAACATACTGGAAATTTAATCCAGACTGCCTATGCATACAATGATCTGACCACAAATTCATGCAAAATGAATTACTGCCTAAAACACCAGAATGCCAACTACTCTGGCTGTAAGCTGCCTTATTTCCTTGGTGAGTATTTTGAGAGAACTATTATATAATATGAAAAAAGTTGGCATGACACTTAAAGACTGCAAAAGATAGAATACATTTAAAAACATATTTCTAATGCAATTCTGCATAAAATACACACAGTCAACTTCACTATTTAAAATTTTTAAAAACAAAGACCATCTGCAATAAAGGTTAAAACCTCATTCAAGAATAATGCTCAACATTTGTACGTTACTTGTAGAAAACTGGTAAGATTTTGATGAGGGGAACAGGGAAGATACCTAATGAAGATATTTATTTAAAAATTGCTCCAAAATTATTCATAAGATTGTAAATTGGTGCTTATTCCATCTTAAAACACTGTACCATAATACACTTTCTACTATTTAGCTAGAGGACAAAAGAATAACTTTAAGAAAGTGTTTCTCAAAAAGAGGTCCAAAGGCCCAAAATAATTGTAACGTGGGCTCAGTAATAAACATGTTTAAAAAACACAAAGGTAATAATTCTACATTTTTAAATGCCCTATGGGAAAGAGCAACCCTTAGCAGCAAGATCATACATATATTTCTGATGTGTTAGAATACTCTATAATTTTATGTTGCAAATACTGCATTTTGTTTTAAAAGAAGTTCCAGGCACTAAGAGAAGAATATATGCCTTGGAAATGAACATGTGGATGGCTATAAATGTTTTTCTTTCATATTGCAATTATATTCATACTTATTTGAAAAAAAGACAAAATACACTTTGCAAAAGCTATGAAAAGCTTTGGTTAAGCTTTGGAAAAACTACAACTCAATTCTAAAAAAATGTGACATCTAAAAAAAGATAAAGAGATAACTTATTAACAACCTACAAATTTTAAATCATTGTATATTTAAACCTAAATATTATACCTAACACTAAATTTTATTAAGCTTGTATCATTTTAATGTATTTAGATGATGATGGTTGTTTTTCAAGTCTTTTACAAAAAAATTGCACTAAAACAGAGGAATGCTTTATCTTAAATAATATAAAATCTTTAAATAATAAATGTTACCCTCTAATTTTAATTAAAATAGTTTGAAGAACCCAGCCCCAAAAACCAACTACATATTTCACCCTTTACCCTCTTAAATAAAAAATAAAAAACATAAGAGATAGAACCATAACATATGCATTTTCTGCATACATATTCAAAATTGTTCTTATTTTTTGGATGTCCATGAAGACTACATAAACTACACGCCAAAGTAACACGAAATAATGTTTGGAGAGAAAATAGCATAGATAAGACATTCTACTTAAAAGAAAAATTAAAACAAATTTTTAAAAAAAGGTTAAGCACTGTTTCCAGTCAACAAATGGGATGTGTTTACAAGTTCAGTTAACAAGCACTTGCCTCACTGTTATTTAAATCAAATGATAAAAATTAAAACTACAAGCAAAATATTCAAAATTCCCTACTACAGACTATAAGTAAATATAACTACAAAAAACAGATTAAAATTAGCTTCCAGACAATTATGAGATGGTTAGCTGAATCCAAGATGGTGACATGTTTTTCCAAGCATTCAACGCAGCATAAGCGGAATGCATAGCTGAGAAGTGAGGGTCAGACTCACTCTTCTTCATACATGAATAGATGGTTGATGTACTCAAAACCTGCAAATTCACAGCCATCGATCTTCCTCATGACATCATTATCATGAGGGGTGAGCTGCACAGGTTCAGTAGTGAACTGACGGTCAAAGTTGTCCAGACCGAATTCCCCGAACATTCTCGGTGTAAAGGGAGGCACCATCTGCTTTCGCTCCATCCTGGCCCAGTCAACATATCGGAAGAATCGATGTTCCTGAATATCGACAAATCCCCTGTGAGGATCACAACCCAGCCGTTTCTTTGGGTTCCTGTTCAGAAAACTCTTCAGGACACTCGCAGCTTTTATGGATAGATAGCGAGGTATGTGAATTTTTCTGCCCAAAATTGCTTGCAGTAAATTATCGTTGGAGTTCTGGTCAGGGTTTCCCGAGCTCTCATCGAGATGAAAGGGAGACTCCCCGACCATCATCTCATACATCACCACTCCAAGAGCCCACCAGTCCACACCGAAGCTGTAATCTTCTCCTCTTAGGATTTC